>JAOWAN010000049.1:5056990-5067391 GCA_028566635.1 Lobelia cardinalis
AGCTCATACTTTCACAGTGGTAGCTTAAAGATCGTCAATATCTAATAAGCTTTCAGTTACTTTCATCAGAGCTTATCTTAAACTGGTTGCTTAAGGTTCGCTGCTTAAACAATAAGCAGGAGAGACTTAAGTAGTTAAAGCTTTGTTGGATTATTTCCGCAGCAGCTAAGTTCTCAATACTTAAGCTTGCTTATCCAGCGTTAAAGTTTTGAAATCAGTTTTAAGTTTTAAAATAAGCTATTCAACCCCCCCTCCCTCTAACTTATTTTCTTTCCAGTGGGCCTAACAGTTACCTATAAAACACTTAGATAAAAAAATACAAGTGAAAACAATCGTGGCTTGAAGAAGTTCTTTGAAAAATATTAAAACTTACAAGTGTAGATACGATGGTGAAAGCGGATAGAACCAATTTATTATAATATTTAGAGAGAGAAGAAAGCATGTTGGATTCAGTCTTTCATTGTCACGTCAGGTATTAGCCTCTCCACTAAGCTGTCAAGAGGGAGTTTTACTCATAAGAAAGAGTAAAAGGTTTACTCATAAGAAAGATAGTGGAGAAGTTTTTTCTATGATATTAAAATTAAAATTAATTTTGTTCTTTGACACAAAAATTAAAAGAAGAGTTTGTCCTCTGACATAAATTAAAATGGAGGGTTTGCCTTGATTTTTGAAATCATTAAAATAAATTGAAATAAAAAATATATTGAATGGATGATGAGCATGACGTGAAGGTGATTAGTACGAAGATGATGGATAATCAACACCATAATGCTGATCGAAACTCCAAACTATTAGGTGGATCTTGTGTTTGTCAACCGATTCATCAGAGTTGTGTTTGATGCGAAACACTCATTAATAGTGAAGAATATTCTGAGCAAAAGAAGGGGAACCAACTCCCAAGTCCCATTACGAACCAATGCATCAAATTCTTCGAACGTGGCTAGTCTACACTTTGGATCTTAAAGGGCCCGAGTCAGCATGCGTAGTAGGTTGAAAAGGCAGAGACAGTGAAGGTGTTGGTATCTGAAGAAAAAAAATATTGGAGGCGAGAACGTTGTGCAGCAATGGAAAGAGTTTTCAGAAAATAAATTTAGGAATAATCTCATTCTAATTTTGAAATAAAAGTTTAAGGAATAACCTTATTCTAATTTTAGTAGGATATAAGACACCATTTGAGGCATATATATATGCTTGTCACCCTCTCTAATCAAATTAAAATCATGTATACTAAAAGCTTATCTTATGATTGATGCTATCCCTTGCCCTTTACAATCACTAAAGAAACATCCCTTTACAATCACTAAAAACACATGCATAAAGAAATTCATCTAAAATTCAATAAGCTATTTATTAAAAGAAAACCTAAAGCAGGCAGTATAGCAGTCTGTTTAATGGAATTTTTTTGACACGGCCCATTTGATAGTAGAAAAAATTTGAACTATAATTGGTGGGGTGCGCCAGGCCAAGGCGGAAGTGTAAGGCCTAGACGACGCTCGAGAGGCCCAGCAGCAAGCTACTGTGGTGGACTCTCCCCCTCAAAAAATAAGATTAATATCGTGTGGACCGATAGCCCACATATCAGATATTAAACTGATAAGAACAGATACTACACTTGATCTTAGCCAAAAGGCCGAGAAAGGTATGCTTAGTCCTCTGTTGGGCCGCTGGTTATATACCCAGCTTTACGGTAGTCCTCTTCCTTTCACAGCTGATATGGGATACAAAACACAAACCGCCTTTCTAGTCTTATGAACTTGGGCTGCCATAAGAGCACATCTGATTGATGCCAGGCTGTTGAAGGATTGTGAACTAATTAACCAATGAAGTTAGCTAATATTTGTTGCGAATCATCTGTGTGTATGAATTATCATCGTCTCTCCACAACCTTCGGAAAACTGCACCCCCAACTAACTATGCTGGAAATGCAGATTCAGGATCGCAGCTTCACGATCACACTGTCTAATTGCAACCTCTACCTCCTCTACTATTTGCAGTGGAGAAAGTATGTTCAGCATAAAAATTGCATATTTCTCCTTCTCGCCTCACCGTTTCAGAGGCCACGTTTTCTTGTACTTAGCGTCTGATTGAAGAACCAAAAGCTATATTCATCTTGAAAACTTTGCATTGATGAAGTATGGCTTCGTTTTTGATAGCAGGTGTAGGTTACAGTGGGGAAACTAAAGGATTAAGTACTCTTCCTAGTGAACTTCTGGAGGATCGAAGGAAGCCGGGTAGCAAGTTACTTTCATGAGCATTCCTCCCCAAAATATCAGTTTAACAGAATATACATCGATCAGTTGTTAAACTACAAGACAACTACATTATAGATCTCTGATATTCTTAGTCAAAAGCCGGAGAAACGTATGCTTTCTCATACTTTTCAGTTTCCGCCTTCATTTTTATATGAAACATCACTCTATTAGTTCTTTCTGCTGCTGCTTCTTACTTTTAATTTACAGCATTTTGAAAGCCCCTTCAACTTCTGCTAGTTTATGGAGTTTCATGTCGCGTTGTTCTAGGATATCATGTGTTTGTCCGTTACCACAATCTTCACTGAAATTTTTGAGGAGTTCTTTGGTCTATTGAAGCCTCAACTCAATCCATCTTGGTTGCATCACAATTCTCTACTTGGTCAGTTTGGCTAGTGCAGTCTTATTTTCTTCTCATTGGGGTGTAAACATCAGACCAATCTGTATGAGCTCTTTAATAATCTACCTTTGAGCTTAGTTTGCAGCACTCAATAAGTTAATCTTGCTGAGCCAAAGATTAAATTATTATAAGTCAGAACCAGTGCCTCACATTTGAGACGTTTAATTGATAAGAACAGATAAAATACTTGATCTTTAGCCAAAAGACCGAGAAAAGATGTGCTTTTTCATATATTCTGGCTGTCCATCTTACGTAGAAATTCGCATCACTGCTGTGGCGACTAAATCACTGCAAGAACTGGAAAACAAATCACAAACAACTTTATTGCGATGTTCTAATGAGCTAGGACTCCACCATTGAACACTTTCAGAAGCCCTGGGATGATAAAATCTCGCATCAAGTTCTATGATAATAAGAGTACACCCATTACCACAAACTCTTTGGTGTAAATTTCATAAGTAGCAATTTCATGAATTGCTTGATGAAATGACCACTCAAAAAAGATCCCTTGTTGTACTTATCATCTTTCATCCTCTCTTGGCACGGTCACGGTTAGATGGGAAGTCTCAACCCCAGGGGTTAGTTGTTGATCTTGAAGTTAATAAACAAATTATTTATATAAGGGAGACTGGAATTACAATATGATGTAGAAGTTTGTGATGAAATTGTGAAATGAACAATAAATTTCAAGAAATTGATGATTCAGACTACAGTAAGAGACTGATTAAGAGTCCAGAGTGTGGAAATAACATGATTGCATCTTAGTTTTGTGACTCTTAAGTAGAAACTTGCATTGTCTTGATCTTAATTACCCTTTAAGAAAATCCAACATAATTTTAGTCACAAGATGTATGTTAGTGCCATGAAATTGTATATCGGCAGACTGCAGGCAGTGAAAAGATTGTCGATTCAACAATGCTATTACTAAGTGTAACGGCATTTAAGAGAAAGGAAAAGAAAAGGGAGAGAATATTCTTTACCAAGTGAGATTTAAGTCCCGTATAAAAGAGAAGTGCGAAAACATCCTTTATGTCACATGCTAATGTTCTTAGCTCTTGCTTAAGCCAGTACTCTTCGTCCTTCCTCTTGATGCGGATAATATTTGCTACAACCACTTTTGTTTAGTCGATCTTCAATTACATGTGACAACATATTGCTATATGAAAAGCAAAGTTGACACTAGAAAAGGTAATGCAGTAGGGAAACAATCATCTATGTATCTGTATCTGTAAACTTTTATGACAACAACTCGAATTGGCCCAAGCTGCTATCCCTCAGTCTACGAGAGAAACTAAATTATCTAAGGTAAGCAAATCTGCACAAATAATATTAACGGAGAGATCTAAGGGTAAGCAAATATGCGTCGAGGATTCCATGAAGTGTCTTAACCATCAATAAAAGCTTATAGTTACTCGAAACATATTTGAGTTTAGCTACTGCCAATGTAGATCAAGGGACTTGAATCACGGGACAAGGTTCTTCCTTTGTTGTCACAAAACCTGAAGTTCACCTAGCAAGCCTCAGATTGCCCCACACAACATTGGACTTGGCATCTCACCTTTCATAAATGTCCCACAAAAAATTGGACTTCACTTCTCACACAATTTGAGGCACGTCGACAACAAGGAGAAAGCGGTAAAGAAAGTACTGGTAAATGTTTCAACTACTTAGCTAAAAGAGCGATAACATGATGAGGTTGACATAGAAGATTGCTTCCCTAACAAAGAACTTGAATTGGAAAAGATGTAGCCATTGCTCATGAGAGCCTTTGAAATGCAGAAAAACAAGAAAACACTTACAGTTGTACACCACAATTATAGTCCTTGGTTGGTGAAACAAATAATGTGTCCTTCACTATCTCTTATCTATTTTCTTTCTCCCAACCAAAGGCAAACACCAAACCCACTCAAAGTGAAAGGCCCAAAAGGCCTCTTAAGGTGAAAGAGGGAAATCTCAACAAAAGGTAAGTTTCAATAGTGACAACTTTGGTTAATTTGAGACCCACTCTAATTATCATTGTCTTGTCCTACAAAACCACCAAAAGGAATGAAAATGAAAACCCTTTGGCCTTTGCTCTCTACTAAACCAGTTCTTTGTTGGCAGGATTTCATTTTCTGTCATTTTCTTGGGCAAATTTAAGATGTGATTTTTTTTGAATAAAAAGCTGTGTCCTTGTATCAAGGACATTGAATGGAGGATCTGACTGCGACAATGGACCTGAAAATGAAATTCTCCACTACTGGTAGCTTCATAGATGTGGCATGCTTACCACTCTTTTACATGCTCAATAAAAATACCCTTTTCGCCAACACTAATAACATCTTGAACCAATGTTGCAAAGTTACCAATTTTCCTGGAAAAAACTATGATTTATGCGCGAATTCTTGGAAAAAGGTGTAGTAGTTGCTTTCTGGAGAAGTGAAAATGAATTGGGGAAAGCGCGTCAAACACTATCTTATCAACTTCTAATGAAAGAATTAACAAGAATTATAATCCTCACTATCTTAATCATCCCATATTTATATATGTACCACTGCATATAAAGGAGGACCTAATTTCATGTAGGGCACCATAGGTTATTTCTTTAGTACTTCCATCTTCCTTAGTGCTCAAACTTCACACAGGCAACAACAGTCTTTTAAAGCCAAACAGTCCCTAATTCACAAGCATGTGATGATTGCCAATCAATTTACACAAAAAAAAAAAAAAATTAATAATAATAATAACATAGCAAAGTGATGAACAAATGTTCCATACAATCATTCTTGCCATAAACATGCATAGAGCAAACCCTTTGATTTTCATACAGTGTATGAAGTCATAGTTTAACCCTACTAAAATAGTGAAACTGGTTTTCTAGATGCAGAACAATGCATGTACATGATTCAGAGGAATGTAATTTAGTGATAAAAGAAAAGGTGAATTCTAATGCAGTTAAATGCTAATCAGATTGGGGCTACCCCAGATAGTGCATGGAAAAGTTAATAAAAACAAAAGCTTTTTTATTTTATGACCCCATAGAAGTTACCATTTTTTTACCTAAAAAACCCATTAGTTTCTTTGTGTCTTTTTCCTCAAATCAATTATGCACCACTGAGTTTTTCCCAGAAGTGTAAACTTTACTATTATAAGTTGCAGTAGAAACTATATACTGATAAAAGATCAATTAATAAATATAGTATGAAATTATCCAAGATGATGGATGTAAATAATCAAATCCCTAGGCACCAAGACTATAGCAATATAGCATGTGGGAGACTGGAGATCTCTCAAGTTTAACCAACATGTTTGGTGTGAATTGTGGAAAATGAGTGATTGATTAGAAGATCTTGGCAAAGACTTTTAATGATCATTCATGCAAAATTAACCAGCTTTCTTATGAAAGGTTAATAGAGAAAATTAAATACTCCACAATGCCAACTCAAGCATGATTAGAACTGTCCAAACTAATCAGACTATTAAAAGATGTTAGTAGAATTCAACTGCCATACACCTTGCACTATATGATTGGTCTCTGTTTTTCTTTTTCATCTTTGAAGGGGGGACAATTCTGGCACCTAACCATTTTGTTAAATTGTATAATTTGTTGTTTAACTCTTCTGTGCAAAATATCATTTTCAAAGAATCTTTCTAATAATTAAACCAACCTGATCAGAGAACCAATAATAGAAGACTTTGATTATAATATGGTAAGGGTGCAAATGCCCAATCTTTTTTGTTAAAATAAATCAAATTATAAACCCTTAATTTTGGATTTTTACTAACCACCTCTTATTAAATGATCAATATACTTTTAAAGGTATCTTTTCATGCCTGAACTCCACTACATTTCAGCTCTTTAACCTTTTCCTATTTACAAATATTTAAAATTGTAAAAAAAAAAAGTTAATTATCAATGTAAAGTCTTCTTGATTCATTGTGTCTAGTCATAATTTCACAAATGCCAACCTGGGGATTCTCATACTGCTCTTAGTTTTATCATAAACTTTATGCAAGTGAATACTTCCAATCCAACCTTACCTTGGCTCATTTTTTCCTCTGTGTGTGTGTGTGTGTGTGTGTGTGTGTGTGTGTGTGAGAGAGAGAGAGAGAGAGAGAGAGAGAGAGAGAGAGAGAGAGAGAGAGAGAGAGAGAGAGAACAGAAGCTTCTGTCTCTGGGAAAACAGTGGAAATTACAGGGAGCACAAAGTGTGGCAGAAATTAAGCATTAGTTCAGTCCAGCTAAAGCAAACCAAAGTCTTAATCATTTGAATTAGACTTTTGATGAGAGCAAGGTGAGCCCACTAATACAGCTGGTTACAACATAACCAAGCCCCTAACCACCGATAAAACTCCATTTTTAACACTGTTATCATTATCACTAATCGTAACCAAATCTTGGGAAAAAAAAGATTGCGCGACATGCTGATGTCGCCGCGCAATCCATCTTTGTCAAATATTGACATTATTATCATTACTGAATAATAACAAGATACATAATGTTGGGTAAAAATCTGGTGGATTGAATTTTTTTTTCTACATTGCAAATACTTGCCACTATTATACAATTGGTGCTCTTTAGAATTTTGCACCATTACACACACTCACTTGTTTTATGGAATTATACAGAAAAGTACATATGATGAAGGAGTAAGAAACTTGCCAAAATTACAAAATTAGAAGGCCCAATAATCAATTACACATATAAATTGAAATTCTGATAAAAATAGGAGTAAAAAAAAAATTACTCTGATTAGAACTAATGGTGAATTAGCAGAGTAGGAGCTATATAATCTCTTTGTATATACAGCAGCCTCTTTCTTCCTAGGCCTTGGATTTGGGAGGTGCAATAAATTGTAATTAGAGCTCAAGTTTCATCTGGGATGTTTGATTTGAACCTGCTAGTAAAAGTAAACAAAAACAAACTTAGTGAAAAATAAATAAACTTGTTCCAGCCTAGTAAAATGTTAATCATGATCAGAAGTTATGTTCAATTACTATTTTTTTTTTGTCCCCTTACCATGGAAGCTCTGTGGATTAAATGTTGTATCCCTGGCAAAATTATTATCGCCGAAACCCATCTGGACAATGCTTTGTAGATCATCCTCACAAAATGCTGGAAACTGCGCGTATATACCAATCTTCGCGTTTAGATTAATTCTTTTAATTTACATAAAGAGTACTCTGGGGGATGATGAAATGGGTTGTTTTATTTGGTACAAGTAGATTGAAGCATGGTGGTGGTAATTGTTTTAACTACCTGAGAAAGACCTTCAGCAAAGCCATGAACAGAAGAAGGTAATTGGTCTCCCGACCCATTGAACATATTGTTATGTACTTGTGGGTTTTGCTGGGGCTGGTGGCCCAAGAATGCTGAGGCCGAGGATTCCAAAGGGTACAATTGATGAGGCAAATTGCTATTTGGTTGATTTATCTGTAATTCAAACAAAGGCCCACCACACAAAGTTAAATTCAATTTCAGGAAATTCACTTTTGGAGTCAGCATTACAAAGTAGAAAATGGAGTACTACTTACATCCTTGGATAGAAGACTATTCATGTCAAAATCAAGTCTTGGATTCACTGTGGCTAACTTCATAGAAAGGAACTGCAGACACCAAAAAGACGATATATTTCAACACCCTTTAAACTCAATTGTGTAAATGTATTTTGCTTAAATTACCATCATAGTAACTCAAATTGGAAGTAGTATTCATCTCAGTATTACCTCGACCTGTCGCTGCAATGACTGCACATAATTGATGATTTCATCGAGCATAAGTGCTTTCCCGGTGACCTACAAAGTTAAAAAAAAAAAAAAATCGAAAAATCACTCGGGTAAGTATCCGATGAACATGTGACAATTTAATCTCGTACAATCACTTAATGCAATTTTCTTATGTACCTTATTGCAACCGGGAACAAGATCTTGTAAGAGTTTCATTCGTTCGCTAATTTTCCCCCTACGAACCTAAAATAAAAAATGAGACATAAAAACAGGATTAGACACAACTAGAACAAATCTTGGCCCGCCACCATGATGGGGGGTACGTACTATGATCAAAATGAAAAATGTTGAAATTGAAAAGGATCGAAAATGCCTACTCTTTCCGCTAGACTGTGACTATCAGTAGCTTGGCCCCTTCTAGCTCTGACATGAATGTAGTCTTTTGGTGGCTCGGGCTTCTTGGCCTCTTCCCCTTCTCCATTGTCATTTCCCTTTCTTTCCTCCTCTGTTTTCACTCCACCGTTGTCTCCTCCTCCTGCATTTTTCAATCTCTTGCCGTTCAAATCATCTGTCGCTTCTGCTTCCTGAAATTCATGATGTCTTCAGCACTAGTTCAATTTTTAATCGCCCATAAAAATAAAAGAATAATACTCAACTCAACTCGGTCTTATTCGCAATCACTTGGGATCTGATAAACTAAAGGAGCCACAATAAGTAGTGGTAATTCTTAAGAATTTAGTATAGTTTACCTTTTGGGAAGATGCATTTTCCTTGGCTTTTCCTCTGGGACCAGCTTTTCTCTTTCTTGAACTCGAATTAATCTGACTTTTCAACCCAATTTCCCCACTTGGGATTTGCTCAGAAACAGAGGATTCCTCATTGGAATTCGTAGCAGAGCCTGACAAAATGTTCTGCTTCTTATCGGAACCCAAAATTGATCCAATGCCAGACCCAATTTCCATATGGGTTTTAGCCTGAGCTAAATTCCTGCTTTCTTGAACTGTCATTGCCACCGGCGATCCGTCTATTTTCAATGAAGGACTGCTCAAAACTCGAGGTAATCTTGAATTATCCATTCCCGGAACACTAGATCTAAATTGAAACTCTGGGTTATTTATCCCCAGTTGATTACTCCTACCATTAAAACTACGGCTACCAAAGCAAGAAAATTTAGCCGCCCGTTCAGCAAATCCGGGATCAGCTGCTAAAGAAGGTAAAGCAGGATTATTTAAAGGCATTGAATGTCCTAAATTGGGTACATTTTCTTTGACAAAATGGTCCGTCATTAGCATATTCAACTTGGGTGGTGAACTCAAAGGTGTGCTATAGCAAGAAGTGTTGGTACTCTGTTTCCCGCCACCCATCGCCGTCAGGAACTGCGGCGAGATCTCTCCGGTGGTGTTGCAAATGTTACCCAACTTTCCGATGAGCTCCCGGATAATGAAGCAGTCATTGGGCACGACTGAATTGGACGCCACAGGAGATGAGACCATTGAGCTCAAAGCTGATTCGAATTGAGAGTAACTGTCCGTTGACTTTTCCCAGTTGGATTGGTGGAAGCGATCGGATGGATGTTCCGGCCGTGTGGCAAACTCCGGTGCTGAATTGAGTGACCTCCAAGCCGGCATTGGCGACGGAGAGAGAGATTGTTCGAAGTGTTGCAGAGGTGGCGGAGTTCCGGCATTAAAGAAATAGTCTCTCTCCATTGAAGTAAAAAAAACAATGGTGCTCAATTAGAGAAATACGATGCACTTGAGAGAACCAAAAAAAAAATCCAGATGAAAAAGATTCTCTATAACACTTTGAATTGTTGGATATTTTGAAGAATTACATTATACTAAAAAGTTGGTTCAATATGTGGATATATATACATTGTAAGAAATAGAGGAAACAGGGGAGTGGGATTTTTGGGTGGGGGATAATGAAATGTGGGTTTCAATATGATTGCTCAAACTGGTGGGGTTTAGGTTGGTGTGTGTGTGTGTGTGTGTGTGAGAGAGAGAGAGAGAGAGAGAGAGAGAGAGAGAGAGAGAGAGAGAGAGAGAG
>JAOWAN010000049.1:5070355-5083109 GCA_028566635.1 Lobelia cardinalis
ATTTACTTATCATTTACTCATCATTTTCTTTTCCCTTTCTCTTTCTCCCTTTCCAAAAAGTTTCCCCAATCCCAACATTAACAACCCCTTTCACAAACATAATACCTAGAAATACTATTCATTTTGATGTGGGTCCCACTGACCTAAATTGTATTATAGATATTAACAACAAACAAATCAAATAAAATTAAAGTTGTCCTCAAGGCTTGAAACAAAGAGAAATTGGCCAAATCAATCAAGTGTGACATATTGAACTTGACCTAATTAACCAACTGAGCCCTCCAACTTTTCAAGAAGGGTTACAGTGTACTAATCTTTTTGTTTCTCCATAATCTGGTTTTACATATATAATCTGGTGGCAAGAAAAAGGTAGTTAAGGTAATTAAAGTGTGAGAAAAGCAAGATTACATTCAGCCTAATCTAATGACTTTTGCAAAAGCTAATTCCACTGGCTTAATTCATAAGCAATTACTCCTACATATCTATCCATCCAAAAAGTGGGGTTTGACTTCTGACCATGATTAAATAGGGGTAATAATGTCAGGTACCACTTGAAAATAACATGCCAATGGCTTCCTCTTGCTTTTATTCACTGCCTCTTCTTTTCTTTATTTAAATAAAATTGTACTCTATATGGTTAGAAACTTGCATAAGAGAGTACTATAAATGTAGATCTACCTAGCCTAGCCTCTATAATCAAATGGGTTTCACCTCTCGTGATTTTCATCATTATTTCCACCTTATTTTTTTCTACTTTATTTAAAAAAAAAATAAGAGAAAATTCTCTCTCTCTCTCTCTCTCTCTCTCTCTCTCTCTCTCTCTCTCTCTCTCTCTATATATATATATATATATATATATATGTATATTTATTTATATATATATATTATAATTGCCCTTGTTCAAAGGTACAGAGTCAAAAAAATTATAAATAATATTTTATTTACACGGATATTAGAAATATTTTTATTCGAGAGTACTATAGTGTAAAAAATAATAAATTAATTAAATACTTTTAAATAATATTATATTTATATAGAAAAATACTACTAATGTATATAAATAATAACTTTAATGGAAAGATGTGTCTAAATGGACGTGAGAGAATATACGAAGAGTGTGCGTAGGTAAAAGAGAATATGTGAAAAGTGTTTGTGAATTTGTGTATATTAGATTTATATATTGTGTGTGCATAAAAAAAAAAGTGTAAAAAATGTGTGTAAAGAGTATGTTTTTATTTTTATCATTGGATCTCTTAGTGTTTGTTTTTAATGTCCTTTTAATAAATAATAGTATTATAGATATATTACCAAATTGTCTTTATAAATGTTTAGGAGTAGTATTTTATAATATTCACTAGTGAAAGCCCGTGTCCCGAGGGCACGGCAAAATATTTAAAATTTTAAATTATTTTTTGTATTTTTTACACAATTTAAATTAAAAGATATTTAAAATTAAAGAAGAAATATTTAAAAGTGATAAAATTATTTAGCATAAAAAATATGTATATAATTTAAATAATAATTAAGTGAAATAAAAAATTATACATAAAATATAACATTTTAATATCTCTCACTCTTCCCAACACACACTCACTTTTCTCAATCCCAACTCCACCCACACAAAAATCTCCATCACCTATCTCTCTCTTCCCAACACATACTCTCCCACAAATAAATACTAATCCCAACCCCTCCCTCAAAGTTTGTGCATGAATAGTACTATTCATTTGGTTTGGACCTCATGCCTTACTACTATTCTGACATCAATAGTATATGGACAAGTGCTTCACTATTTATGAAAGTGATAGAATGAATAGTGCTTCACACAAATTTTTATACTTTTTTCACTATATTTTTCTTTCCATTTTTTTCCCCAATACTTTTTTCTTATTTTCTTTGTCAAAACAATATCTTTTTTATACATAAATCTATCTTTATTAATGTATATATAATTTAAAATTAAACTAAAAAAATATTATGCATTCAAAACCATTTTTTCGCCCTGCCCAGTAAGTACATATATACATAGGGGTTTATTCCACTACAAACCACTTTTTCGTACAAACCGTATGAACCAGTTGTATCTTAGTATATTTGTGTTGTATGTTAGTTAAATGTTTGTATTTTGTAAAATAAAGATCCAACACAACAAATTTTTTAAGAAAATCTACTAAGATACAACAAAAATATACTAAGATACAACATATTCATAAATATACAACAAATTAATTAAGATGCAAAAACAAAAACGTAATAATATACAACGAGATCTTATTAAGATACAACAACAAAACTTAAGATACAACAAAATTAACGAATATAAATAAAAAAGTATTAAGATACAACAGTTCGCATATTTGTACGATATTTATAGTTTTATTTGATCATTTTTCCTATACACATATACTTAATATTAACTTCTTTATGTTGCCATTTCCCTTGCTAGCTTTTCTTTAAGACGAGGGAGAGAATTTGAGGGTGCGTTTGGACGTGAAGTTTTTTGATATATTTTGTTTTTTGTTTTTTTTGTATTTTGTGTTAGTTTTGGTTTTGTAATAATTTTATAATTTTGTCCTTTAAATTAAAAAAAAATTACATGATAGTGATGGAATGAAAGAGAAAGAGGGTGATAGTTGTGATTTGATGTGATGTTTAATAGGATATAAAGGTGATATAAGGGTATGTAAAAATAATAGATCGAGAGAGAAAATTTATATTTAAAATTTTTTTATTTTTAATTTATTTTTTAAAAAATATTTAAAAAATTGAACGAATGAACACACCCGAATTTTTTGAGCTGGGATGGTAGTGGAATCACATGATTCAACCCCTAACAGCTAGACATACATATGCTCGATGGCTTCGTGCCAGAAATCATTTATTCTTGATTTGATGTAAACATAGGAGGACAATTTATGGATTAATTAAACCTAATCCGCACTCCTATTGGATATTTTTGAAAAAAACGTGCCTTTACTTATGCCAGTCCTATCGGTACGTAATCACATCAACTTCTGCAGGAAACTCTAAATTTGAGATCAAAGGTGAATATAGGAAAAGAAACGATTACAACTCACAAATATTATACGAATATATGAATTTATTATATTTTAATATATTTTAATGATAATTTCGTTAATTTTATTATATTTTATGATCGGATTAGTAGTTCTATATGATATGATATGGTATAATATGATATTATTCATGATATAAGATAAAGTTATATAAGTAAATATGAGATTTATATTAAAATATCTCTTCTACCCTTAGATGTAAAAGATTGCGTGTAATTTATAATATTTAAATGTGATGTAAAAGGTTTAAATATAAGGGGAAAATTGAGGAAAGAGGAAAAAGAATGTTATGCGAAATGTTTGAATTAATTTGTATAAGTGTATAAATATAGAGATAGTAAATGAAAAATGTATAATATTGAAATGTGATATTGACTAATATAAATTGGGATATTAGATTCCTGATCACATAGTAAGACCATATTGTATTTTATTATATTTTTGTTGTATCTTCGTATTTCAGTTATTTTATACGATAGAACAAAAATATAACTAAAAGATACAACAAAAATATAGTAAGATATAACTGATTTGCATGTTTATACGATATTTGTGATTTGTAGTGAAATAAAATCCTAAAAATATATATTTGTATATTTTAATTTATAAGTACGCAAATTAATTGATAAGAGTTGTTTTAATTAAATTATTTAGGGGTTTCAAGTTTAAGTTCTATAATTTCAATTGCGTTAAAATTTAATAGAAAGAATTTTTGGCACGTGAATTGTATAATCGATGTGAATTTATAGAGTACGTATAGTCAATACTTAAATGATGATCTGATTGTCATAGTAAAAATAAAATTAAGAATAGGGATGTACAAGCATGGCGAAGCCGAGATTTATTTAAGATGGCAAAACATTCGAAAATAAATTATTTATATTTTTATAATATAAATTTAGAGTCAATAAATAGATTTAGCTAAGAAAAAATAATTTTATTATAGTAAAAAGAAACAGATAAAAAATCAAAATAAAAAAATTATGTAAAATAAAAGACAAAAAAGAAAAACGAAAAAAATAATAAAAGAAGCAGCAGTACTACTCTACCCACCACAACAGTCCACTTCTAGCTCCTGATCTGCAGCCTTGCCCCTTTGCTCAATTTTTTTTGAAAGTTGTTCCAAAGTTATATACTAGTCATCAGGAGGGGGTCCACATCCCCGCCTTATACAATAGATGGTGGCAAAATTATAACCGTGTTCGGGACAGCGCCCCTAAAAAATAACTCGGTTAGACAAGTAGGCAAAATTGATTGAATTAAAAAAAAATTGGAATAAGAGAAAATGTAATATAATTTATACACAAAATTATCCCCGTCAATTTATAAAAGCATCGTCGAAAATGTTCGAAAAGATTGAAATGAGATAAGAATCATAGCAAATCAATAAATTAATTTTTTATATTCTATTATTGAAATTAAAACAAATCATTAATTAGAGTAAATTAAAAAGTAGGACTAAAAATTAGAATGAATCAAAGATTTAAGATTTTTATAATCAATAATCAATTATCGATGCTATAAGATGTAAAAAGAATTCGAAAATTAGGATTTTTACTGTCGAAATGAATAAATTGAGAAGATGACGAATGGGTGAAATAGCCATAAAATACAGTGACCTAATATTAAATTGGAAAAAAAATTTAGGAAAAAAAATTCGATACGGCGGCAGCCCTGCTTGCCCTCACCTGCCTCCGACCTTGTGTACAACCATCATTTATATTATAATTTAATTTATTAGTTACTATTTATTGATAAAATACTAGTAATAGTAAAAGATCGAACGGAGGAGATGAAAAAATGCACGTTTCACATGTAATCTTCATTTTTTTTATCACACACTTTTCATAAATTCTTTCTCTCCCCACACACTACGTATATTCTCTCTTATCTACAATGCATAATTTCATACAATGTTTTATAAAAATTAATAAGTTTTAATTTATTATTTTTTATATATTGATAATATTTTTGTATATAAATATGATATTATTTAATTAATTTATTATTATTTTAATAATTTGGACTTTTGGACTAAACTATTTTTGTTTTTTTAATGATACATCATTTAAAAATATTTAATTAATTATTTTTTTTATAACTTCATACCATCTTATAGGAATATTTCCTAATATGTTTATAAAGAGAAGTAACTAAAAGTGATAAGGTACGCCAAATGATGTATTCGAGACGAAACGAGCCAAAAACAGTCACAGTCTCGAAATGATTTGAAATTCGTACGGGACTTGCGGAACGAGCCAAGGATTTAAACACAAATTTCCTTCGGAAAGTGTTGATGGACGTTGAATTTTGGCCATCGGAGGTCGTTTAGGGGCCGAAAACGGCAATTTACTGTTTTTCGAATTTTAATATTTATTTTAATATTTATTTTAATATTTTTATTTTAGGCCCATTAGTGTTTTTAGAAGTTTTGGAAACTATTTAAGCAATATAAGAGCTGTTTTAGGCTTCGGTTTTTTATTTTAAAATAAATTGTGAAACGATAAACTAGAATTTCTCGTTCTTTCGTTTCGTTTCTCTTGATTCGATAATTCTCGCACGATTTTTGCATCAGCAAAGGCCGTCGAGTGTTGAATTGTGCTTTAATCACAGTTGAGCTAAGCTCGATCGCTTCATTAAAATAAATCAACTGGTAATAGATTTGGATCTCCCACTAATAATTAAATAGGGGGATATTCCTTTCTTAAGGATAATGTGGATTATAATGATAGAGCGGAAATTATATGGTGTGCCCAAAGAGCAGTTTGTATAAGTGCTCGGTATTAAAAATATTCATTTATTTATTTTTGAATATACATAAAAATTAAAAAGTATATATATATAATATAAATATGAAATGTACATAATAATTAAGAATATGATTAATTATTATGTACATTTTATATTTATATTATATACATATTTTATAGTCTTTATATATATTTGAAAAAAAAAATGAACACTTTTAATACCAAGCGCCTAGATACTCGATATAATTTACGTGCAAAGAATAGAAAAATTGCGACAATAATAAAGACTCGGGTGATAAATATTATTTATAAAATTAGTTAGTATTGTTAGATTGATAGTCTATATGAAATTAATAGGATAACATGTATTTTACATGATCAATTAATTCATGTCAACCAATTTTGTTAAAAAAAAAAAAAAATTTGCCCCTCTAACGCTATTCATGAGCTAGTTATATCGCGTTTAGACACTTTTAATGGTGTCACTTTTTTAAAAAAATAAACATAAAAAATGATACCATATATAATATGATTAATAATATTTATAATTTATAATTTTTACATTTATTTTTAAAGAAATATAATACTCATTTACGGTATAATTTCCACTACTCAACATTTCAATGTGTTATGATAAAACATATCCGTTCAAAGGACTTTTAATAGAATGTACTCGTAGCCATTAATTAGTCAAATTTGGTTGACCAATTTCTTTCCTCCATTTCGATCAAAACTACATTAAGTCTATTAATCAAAAGTCAGAGTAATCTTCTTCCATATTTTAAGTTCTAACATCAATTAAAAAAACTATTGAAAGGCATGTGCTTTACTTTTTGGTATATTAATACACCTTTAAAATTTATTGTCATTAGATTTAGTTAAAATAAGTCCAAAATAAAATTTGTGCCTGAATGCAGAATATATATAGAAGGCGTACTCCAATGAAAACCTAAATTTCATAGAAATCGTCGACAGCGCCATTATAATATCGAAAATTGCTACCATGTTCATGAATTGACGTAGAGAAATTTTTTTACTGTATTTGACACTTCAAGGATTGAGATTGATTTCTACAATTACTACGATATTTAAATTCTCATTTTAGTGGCTATCCCCACATATATATATATATATATATATATACTAGGGTATATATACCCGTGTCCTAAGGGACACGATGTACGAAAATAACTGAAATAGTGTGTGCAGCTTTTGTCCCCTTTTTACTATTGGAATGGTCAGTTCCATCCACAGTTCAATGAATAGTGTATATGTACTGGTTTATATATTATAGATATCAATCAATTTGTGTCATTAGATTTAGTTACTTAAAATAAGTCAAAATTAATGAAATTTGTCTTTGAAATGCAGAAAATCATATTACTCCCTCAATTAAAAATAATATATCTCAGTGTAGTATTTGTGACTATTTTTCACAAACTTTTGACAAAATATTTGATTTTTATTTTTATTTTTTTCATAAACTTATAGAAATAGTTATTCATAGTTTATTTAATATTTGCTGATATTTTAATATTTAAGAATATATCAAATATCTAGAAAATAATAACTGAATATTACCAACATGATAGAACAAAGAATTTATTTTTCCGTTAGACATGAAAATGCTTAGTTTTGGATCCAAAAAAGTGCTTAGTACTAAGTACGGGTACTTATTACTTAAGAATCGAAATTTTCTGTCTCATTGGTGTCTTATCTCATGTTTGATATGCTTTAAACACTGACACATATTTTATTATTTATAATTAAAAATTTTAGCTTTTTTTAAACAATTAGGATAAAATAAAAAAAGATAGGACGAAAAATAGAACACGAAATGAGATAGAAGATTCAAACTCCGTACTTACCGAAGACTTAATTTGAGAGGTGGATTTTTGATATAATTTTGTGATTTTGGATTTTTTTTATAACAATTGAACCCAATTTTTTTTTTATTAAAAAGAAAATCCACAAAATAATGCTAAAAAAGCAAACAAGCAAAAAGTTCGAGAAGTACTAAATAAAATAACTATAGTGATCTAACTCTATGTTGCTTGTAATTAATCAAGTAATTTGGTGAATAAAAACCTTAATCCATTGATCAGACTTTAAAGTCAAAACAAAAACGTGGGCATTTATCCTGGAATGAAACACCTGTACCCTCTCTCTCTCTCTCTCTCTCTCCAGTACACATGTCATGTTCTACATGCACATGCAACGTTGCCACATCACCATCCACATTAATCAAACGATAAAACTCACCCGCACCTGATCTCCCCCCTCTCCCATTTTTTCTGCTCCTTTATCAGTGATTTAATTAATTCTAGAAAAATTCGCTAATTAATTAAATCTAAAATAAAAGACTCAAAAAGAAAAGAAAAGAAAAAAAAAGAAAAGGGTTTAGGAGGAATGACGAGTCGCAAGCGAGGCGGGTCCGCGTTGGCCTTGCCAGCTGTGCGGCCATGGATTCCGTGATTGCGTCCACAGTGGACCATCCGGTAGACCCCACCCTGGTATATATACAGTTCTCCCACGCACAAAATCACTACTTACGCACACTCCCCCCCTCTTCCTCCATTCTTATACTTCATGCTTCTTCACTCAATCCTTCTCTAGAGAGAGAGAGAAGAGAGAGAGAGAAACACACCAAGAAATTAGTCGTGGAAATTAAGGATAGATGAAGAAACGTAGCATGATTTTCAATTCTCTTTAATGCGAGTTGTTCTTTTTTTCTTCTTTTTCCCTCTTCTAATTCTTTCTTGCAATAAAATCTCTCTGATTTACTGAGAAATGGCGAAGACGGGGGTTTTCGAGAGCGATCGGACGGTCAGTATTGCAAAGGCGACAGAGCTGAAGAAGGAACTAACGAGGCTTGTCAAAGCGATCGTTGACGAGGATGACGTCTACGGATGCACGGCGGCGATCGATCGTGCGAGTCAGGCGCTCTGTGCATTGAAGGATTTGAAGCAGCAGCAGCAGCAGAGAACATCTTCGCTGTCTTTGAAACTGAGCGACTCGAAAACGGTGTCGTTCCCTCAAGAATTCCGCTGCCCTCTATCCAAAGAGCTTATGAGGGATCCTGTTATTGTTGCTACTGGGCAGGTTTGTAAAATTTTCTCGCCGCCAATTAGGGTTGGGTTTCTTCTTGGTTTGCTTAATTGAGATTAAGAAATTCAGCATGTACAGTTTGGAATTATGAGTTCTGTTTTGTACGGGTGGCAGCCGAAAATTGTTAGAATATCTCATGAACATGAGTTACGTATGGCCTTAAGTTTCTTTGTAGAAAGGGGTTTGGATTTGATCTTTTGATGGAATTTTGAAGTTCTTGTTGTTTGTCGAATTTGAATTCAAGAAAGGGATTATTTATATGTTTTGTTTTTGTGACAGTCGTTTGATCGTGGAGTTTAGGGAAAATAGATTAAATTAGTGTTTTTTTAGTGTAGGAGAATATTTTTTTCTTATAATTTCTCAGAAATTTTGTGCTGAAAAATGTGTTGGATTGACCTAGAATCATAAGTTCTCTCATTTCTAATGGAATAACATGAGGAAAGAGATTTTTTTAGGTATTAACGAAATAAGTAGATAAGACATAGGTTGGGTTGAATTTTGTGTGGAGTAGTACTTAGTTACTGGCATGGTTATGTGATGGGATTTATGTTGAGTATGATTTTGATTAATATACTATTGTTGTTTGATATCCACCATTCATAGTTTTGTGATGGGCTTATATTGAATTAATGCTAATCTTTTGATAATGATTTGCAGACATATGATAGGCCCTTTATTCAGAAATGGTTGAAGGCTGGAAACAGAACATGTCCTCGTACCCAACAAGTTCTTTCGCACACCATCCTTACGCCTAATCACTTGATTCGAGATATGATTGCGCAATGGTGCAAGAATCATGGGGTCCAATGTCCAAGTCCTGTGCAGTACTCTGATGAAGAGGGACTAACAGAAGCTGATCGAGACCTGTTTCTTTCTCTTATTGATAAAATGTCTTCAACAGTGTCCGAGCAAAAGGAGGCTGCGAAAACGTTGCGGTCATTGACTAAGAGAATGCCTTCTTTCCGGGCGCTATTTGGTGAATCTCTAGATGCCATACCGCAATTGCTAAACCCATTATCTCCGAGCAAGTCCGATACTGAGGTTCACCCTGATCTCCAAGAAGACCTGATCACAACACTACTGAATCTTTCAATTCACGACAATAACAAGAAGCTTGTTGCAGAAACGCCGATGGTTGTCCCTCTTCTTTTGGATGCATTGAAGTCGGGAACAATTGAAACAAGGAGCAATGCAGCTGCAGCCCTTTTCACCTTGTCAGCTCTCGACTCCAATAAAGCACTTATTGGAAAAGCTGGTGCTCTTAAGCCCCTAATTGACCTTTTAGATGAAGGTCACTCTTTAGCTATGAAGGATGTGGCATCTGCAATATTTAATTTGTGTATCATCCATGAAAACAAGGCTAGAGCTGTCAGGGATGGGGCAGTACGAGTAATTTTAAAGAAAATCGCTAACAGAGTTCATGTTGACGAGTTACTGGCTATCCTTGCAATGCTATCAAGCCATCAGAAGGCTGTCGAGGAAATGGGAGATCTTGGGGCTGTGTCATGCTTGCTCAGTTTAATAAAGGAGAGTTCTTGTGCTCGAAATAAAGAAAATTGTATTGCAATTCTCCACACCGTATGTTATAACGATCGGACGAAGTGGAAGGAGATGAGAGAAGAAGAGAATACTTACGGTACACTGTCTCAGCTTGCTCAAACCGGCACTTCAAGGGCTAAGCGAAAGGCCAGTGGCATTCTTGAAAGACTCAGTAGGGCTGTCAATCTCACCCACACCGCATGAGCATGGTGCAACGCTCCTGCCACAAAATCTGTAAATTCTACATCTAGAAGCTTTCCATCCTTATTATTACTATTTTGTAAATTCTTGGGTCTTCACCAAACTTTCCATGTCAGGTTTGAGTTTATAGTTACTGTGAATAATTACGCCGGAATCTTTGATCATGAGAGTTTTTCTCTTGTTTTATATATTACCATACAAGATCTGCACATGGGTCACATAGTATATTGCTTGAACTAATCTTGGAGATTTTCCTATAAATAATTCCCACCTTTTGGTCACTGATCTTGGAGATTTTCTTGAGCATTCTTTTGTCATTTAATTTTGCACATGGGTTCTGGGTTGATAACTTGAACTTCACTTGAGTGACCAAATGCTGCTCTCTCTAAAATATTGCATCTACAAGCGCAAATTTTCGACTCTCATTTTTATCCCATGAGTGTATGGGTAGTTAGAGGTATCCCTTGTACGATTTTTTTTTTTTTTAAATTCATTCCTTTTATCCTAGTGCCAACACAATCAGATACCACATGGTACATATTTGAAATTGACCTGAAATACCAAAGGTGGCTCAATGTATTTGTTCGGTTTTGGTAACCTGTTAATGAAACTTACTTTGGATTTTGCTTCCACCTTTTGAGCTCCTGGGAATAAAGCCAAAAACTTCTTGTTACTACTTTGAATAATTGATGGATGGATATTATTGATAAGTGAATGGTTGAGGAGATTGGGTTGGGTTGGAATCACAATGGAAAGAATGTGCCCATATTGAATGGTAGTAATACTGTGATTTCTGGGTATTGTGGTCCAGCCAAAATGCCAACCCATCCTTTTGTCAAAAAGTCCTCATCAATACAGTTACTGGCGAAGCCCCCTTTATACTGTCAACTCCATGGTACTCTGTTTTTAAATCTAGGTTGTCGGCATGGGGGTCATATGCCATTGTCTTCAAATCTTAACTCGTCTTGGAACACAGGTAAAAGTAGTGTTGTTATTATTACCATAGTTGTATAGTTTATTAGGCTATTTAGTGAGTGCCTAGTGCCTTAATCTTTGGATTATCCTTTTCAAGTTTTAGGCTTAGTGGACGACCTTTGCCGTAAAGTTTCTTCTAGAACGATGGTGTGCTTGAGTTGGGAAGGATCTTTATTAAGTAGCCTTCTTCTGCAAGGAGTCTGTATTTCTGGGTTAAACGGGCGATTTTTTCTCTACTGATTCTCGACGTTTGAGATTGTAGATGGTGGTGGTGGCTTATGTGATATGGCCGTGCACTTTGTTTCTATCAAATACCCAAATGTGGAACATAATTAATGATGTTCTTTGATGTGTGTTTGCTAATTTTGGTTTGAAATTAATGGTTATGTTTCTTCAAAGAGTAATTATTCTAGTTGCTGGTTGTTGCCTACCACACATCATCTAACGCACCATTGTGGTCCTTGCTTCCCTCGCATTTAGGGCACCCGGGTGGCTAGTTCTTGTTTCAATGCTTTTCTCTCTCAAATTTGGAAGCTTCTTTTCCTGAACCGAAATGGTTTGTGTTTATACACTCAAAAGTTGGGGCGATTCTATAACTCTTTGCATTTGTTGCTTTGTGAAAGCGCTCCGGTCCGTCTCATCCTCCGCATCGGTACCTCCGTCCCCGAAGCAGAAAAAAAATGCTGGTGGTGGTATGCATGCGAAAATGAATCTCAAATATAAGTGAATTTCAAAAAAATGCTGGTGGTGGTATGCATGATTATCGAAGGAATCCGGTTTTTCATTGGAAACGGATGATGAACAAACAATCTCTCGGAACCTCAGAAGAGAACCTAGGACTAGGAGGAGTATTACTTATTTTTCAATCCTAAAGTTGATGTCTACAACGCAGAAAGCGATGCAGAGCTTTTTGGCATCGGATTCTTTGATAAACCTTATTATTCATGGATTCTGTCTTCCTTTTATAAAAGGTTCGTTTAGGAGATAGAAAAGGGAGCGTTTCGTTCCATTGATAAGTTTTAAATAAATATATATATATATATATATATATAGGAAAATGATCAACTACAAACTATAAATATCGTACAAACGTACAAACCGTTG
>JAOWAN010000049.1:5089203-5109241 GCA_028566635.1 Lobelia cardinalis
GGGCGCACACGAAAATGGTGTATTAAAATTTGGTTTGGATTGTCACTCAAAATGATGTTATGCCAGAAAAGAAAGAGTATACGGTTAAATTAAGCGATTATATATGCTGATAAAGGAAGGTCTGTAAATTATAAGTCTAGTCGAGTCGAACTCGTTAATGTTTTTCACGAGCCGAGCTTTTACAAGTTCGAGTTGAAACACTCGGCTCAGCTCAAATTCTAATTGGATCGTGTTCTCACGTTCGAGTCTTCGCGAGCTAAAACAATCCCACAACTCCTTGTTAATATTTCCTGGTTATTGTTAGCAGTATTTTCGTGTATTCATTTAAATAGGAACAATCATTTAAGTAGGGATAAGAAGGAGCTTTAAGAAACGACAAGCTTTTATTCTTTGGTGGTAAGGTGGCAATTAAAGAGTTGCCTTTGGGGGGTGAGAACATATCCCAAATAATTGATGTGAATGGTTGAACTGAACATGGAAAAAGGGACAGCCATGGGGACTCCCCCAAGACTGCTGTTTTCATGGTATCTTCTTCGTTAGTAGAAACAATCATCGGGTCTACCACCATGTGTGCCTTCTTCAATGTATTATTGCTTCATTCCTTCATTTCTTTTTCTTTTCCCCTTTTTTTATGAGCCATTCGCTATTTCATCGCTACGCTCTCTTATATATATATTTTTTTTACTTTAATCATTACAAAATATCATATCATGTAAAATTAATTCACTCGCACTCTACTCCCAGTGCTCGAGCTTGAGATCTCTGATTAAACTACTCCAAACAAGTTTGTTACCAGTTGATCTACATGCTCTCGATGATTTACGGATTGACCATTGGCAACCAGTACATATTAATTAGCCTTTCACTTCACTTGCGTTACCCACCCCTCAGCTCTTTCTAGATAGACAGATGGATGCGATACCTCTTGCTGGGATAAAAAAAGACGAGGCTTTGCGTACCTAATAATAATAATAATAATAATAATAATAAATACGGTCAGGCCAGGCCTGGCCAGGCCTATCTCTCCGGTACAAGTGTTTCCATAACATGATTTGATCAGACTGCAGCCTCCACCATTTTGTATTCTTGTAGTAACTTTTTAATTAAGAAGGACCTCAGTCCAATCATGACTTTCGGCGAACATTTTGAGACGAAAGAAATACTAGTACTATCAATGGTACTTGTGGTAATCACTGTATTCGATTGTGGAAAAGCGAAAGAGCGGTGCAGACCAACTAGATTAAGGCTCAGATCACAAATCCAATTTGATTCGATATGATAATAGACGGTACTGTTTAAAATATGAGATGAAGTAGATGAGTTTTTTGCTTAAATATCTATTTTACCCTTGGATGTGAAAGGTTGAATGTAATTTATAATATTTAAATATGATGTGAAAGGTTTGAATGTAATGAAAGAAATAATAAAATATGAGAGAATGTGATGTGAAAGGTTTCATTTGATTTATGTAAGTGTATAGGTATAGGGGTAGTAGATGGAAAGTAAAATTAAAGGAGTGATATATGTGATATTTGGGTGTGATATTTGATATGTGATCGGATATTCAACGTATTCTCCGTATTCTCATATAGCATCAAATTGGACTTGTGATCTGAGCCTAAGTCCGACTCTCAGGGAGGGAGGGAGGAATCCTACATTACAGATATTGGTACCACTTTTAAGGCATGGTTTGTAATGAGCTATAACTCGGGTACACTCGATACATGGTACAATACAAGACAGATTTGCACAGAAGTTGCTCAATGCGAGTTGAAATTGCTTTATCCCAATGAGCTGAAAATGAATTTCGACACGCAATAACCACCATCAAAAAGGGGAAAAAAGGCTGACTTCTTCCTAAACCACCAAGAAAAGCGTAGCGCCCTAAATTTGCATATAGGGTATCATGCAGCAAGACATAAAATACACACACACACACACACACATATATATATATATATATGGACTTATGTAGTCTTCAAAAACGAGGCTGTGCTTGAAGCAAGTTCATTTCCGTTATAATTGCACAAATGAGTTTCTATCAGGACAATCGCAATTCATGGCATGGAAATACTGCCTTCCACTGCACTGAACTGTACAAAATACAAGAATTTGCAACAGTTTCTAGAGTCAAGGGGAACAATGGGGCCTCTAGATCTGGGGATCAGTATAGGATTATATACAATTTGAGAAATATGTAAAATACAACCAAGCCTGATTCATAATGCACCTATACGGGCTATATCATGAATATTTTGTTGCAAATACAGTCGGGAAAAATTAATAGATGGCTCGAACCTTTTTCCTCTACGACA
Organism: Lobelia cardinalis; assembly: GCA_028566635.1. Lineage (NCBI taxonomy): Eukaryota > Viridiplantae > Streptophyta > Magnoliopsida > Asterales > Campanulaceae > Lobelia > Lobelia cardinalis. The sequence continues at coordinate 5,091,519 of JAOWAN010000049.1, forward strand.
ACAAAGTAAGGACTGTCATGGACTTCACATGTGCCGCGTTTGCAACAATTCTCAGTCCATCCTGTACGCCCAACCATGCTTCTCTAAATATGCTCGTACAGCTTCTTTAATTGCCAAATTTTGCACCAGTTGGGTACTATAAAGTGATTCACGCGTTATTGGATCGAACTTTCCCACCTAGTTTGGGGTTAGAGGACCAGTAAGTTTATTTGTTAGATATTATCAGCGGTGAAGATATAACAAAAGTGATATTTACCTTCTCAAGATGCTCAAGAATTGTTGCCCTCTCATATGTTACACCACTTGGAGTAATGACAGGATCCCGGAAAATCTCGAGCGTGATTTTGCAACATAGGTAGTCAGGTATCTGAAATACCAGTCAAATCCAGCATCAATAAAATGCACTTAATCTTCTCTCCAATTGCTATGTTTAGCTCACAAACAAGTGCTATTGTACTAAAACTAAAAAGACCCAGGTGCTAACCTCAGTAGGCAAATCATCTTCTGCAGCTCTTTCGAATGCTAGACTTAGGGCTTCCAATTGTTCAGAATTTGAATTAGAAATTTCATCTAAAAAACCTTCTGTTTGCAAAACATCAGACTCTCTTCTCTCTTTAAGAGCCATCTCGCATGCTTCTCTGAGATACAAAAAATGACAAATATAATGAAGAAATCAACAACCCAATAAATATGTCAGTGCAGGAATGCACTCCAATAAGCACAAGACAACTGAGAGCATACTTTAGTTTCTGCAGTTCCCAGGATCGCTTGGTAGATTCACGCTCCCACTCATGATATTTAGCTTTTGCAAGTTCCTGCCATATACTCTCTACCATGTAACTATTAGGATTTGCACCTCTTCCAAGATCCAAAGCCTACAAAAACATTACTGGATATCAAAGATGTGCTCAAAGATGATATTAAGCATTTTCTATCTCCAGAATAGCTTCTAGTTATATGCCAGAGAAGTTCTTTTTTGCACTGCAGCCTTACAGAAAATGCACGTGTAAAACAAATTAGATCCACCTACAAAAATTTAAGAGTTAATAGGTCTACTGATAAAATCAGGTCATTGCGTCAGAGTAGAAAGATGATTTAGAACAATTTGGGAGATAGACTTCATACCCTTTCCAAATCCTTTATCCCATGAGCATATTCTTCCCGTTGTAATAATGCAAGCCCTAGCATATAGTGAGCCTGCATTTTCCAAAACCATCTAACCTCGTTAGATCACTTATATCCAATGCGGAAAGGTAAACTTGACATCAAAAACAAATATGAAATTCAACTATGGAACCAAGTAGTAAAGTATTATATGCACAAATGTTCCACTAGATCAAAAGTATGAAGATAATCAGTTATGGATAGTGCACAACCAAATGGTCTACAGGTGACAATGCAACAAGATGAGTCACAATCACCATATGATTAAGTTGACATTACCCAACTATTTAAAGTAATATAGCTCACAAGTACAAGTGCCAAAACCTGTCTAGAGCTAGTAGAAGCAGCAGATATCCCAACTGCCCCCAGTGTTCTATCAGTAACAAGTAACAACTATATAGAATGTCACTCCTTGTAAAAGCTAGCATTGCTAATACAGTTCCCATGAAATACCACCAAGAGAGTAAAAAAACCAACTCTAATTCCAAATATCTCAAGGAAAATAATAATTTCTGTGTATGCAATAGTATCCCTGTTTACAGAAAGCTTCCAATTAACATTGCTGACATGCATAAACATGTCTATAAACCAAGAAAATAACGATAATATATTATGTTACCAAGTATGAACAAACTCATGCTTGCAGCAGAAACAGCAAAACAGCAGATCAGATGTGATCTTCCAAGCTAGTATGAAAAAGCAAGCAAACTCTTTCTTTCGCTAGGGCGCATCATAATGTCTCTTCAACCTGAAATGAATTCATTTCCTCTAAAGTTTGTACTGCCCAGTATTTATGCAAACCTTTGTACGAGATATGTTCAATAAGGATCTGACAAGGTTAAAGTTCGCTATCCTAATACAGCATAGGGGCCGGCTGCGAAACGGCAAGACCAAAACTAACAACTTATGACATCAATAAGGATAGAAGTGAAAGTGACTTGAAGAATCTTGCACTAGACCGGACAAAATGGCCAACTAAATTATGTAGGTGATCCCAAGTTCATAAATTACAGGATGTAATCTTTCAGATTTTCAAAATAGGCTGCATTAAGAGAAGCAGAACTCCTTTTTGAGAACTATGCAGACGAAAAGGAACTGGCACCCTTGTTTAGAGATATCCCAAAAGGGTAACAGGCTCTTCTGTAAGGGCAGAACAAGAATAATCAGAAAGACGTATGCCCATCAAAAATAATGAGGAAGCAATTGGCAAATAGACAGGAAGATGTGACATAACGAAGAACATGGCCCAAAACCCTCTTGGAATTGGAAACTAAGTACCCTAACATGAAAGATGTGTAGCTGTATATGCTCAAAGCTTGCCCACTTCACAAAATAGACTGATGCATAAATACGTTCTAACTTTAAAGTTAAGGAAAAGGGGACATAAAAGTTTATTTGAATATCTCCAATTGAAGGCCCAGGACTAGGAAGCAACAATTGACTAAAAGACTGGAAGACAGAACTAATCCAAAATACGGCCAAAAACCTCGGTTAATGGAAACTATGTACCTACAAGGAAAAATGTATAGACGTACTCCTTCAAAGCTAGCCTACTACACAAAATAGAATGATGTTGTACTATCTTCTAAGTTAAGGAAAAGCGGACAAATTTTTTTATTTTGAATATCATCTATGAAGGATGAGGAGACAACAGTTGACAAATAGACTGCAAGTCTGGAAGACAGAACATAACCGGAACATGGCCCAAAACCCTCGGGTACTGGAAAATACACACCCTAGAAGGAAAGATGTATAGATGTATAGGTTTTTAGTGAACAATAGAGAGATGTCATATGCGTACTAACTTCTCAGTTAAGGTAAGGGGACATAAAAGTTTATTTTGGATATAGTCTATTGGAAGGTCGAGGAAGCAACAGTTGACGAATAGACTGGAAGACAAAACATAACAGGAACATGGCCCAAAACCCTAGGGTACTGGAAACTACACACCCGTAAGGAAAGATGTATATGCTCAAAGCTAGCCTACTGAACAAAATAGCATGAGAACGTAAGTACTACCTTCTAAGTTAAGGAAAAGGGACATAAAGTTTATAATGAATATCATCTACGGGAAGGGCAAGAGGCGACAGTCATATGATTAGAGTACAGGTATGAGAAACAGAAAATTTTGAACTAGTAAACTTCAGAATCGTATTAGTGAAACTCAATGTCAAGCTCAAATGAAAGAATGATGCGGACCATGCTTCTTAAATATCAGCTAGATAATTCTAAGTACAGCAGGTTTGAGATAATGTTCTCCTTAGAACTAAGTCCTCTGATCTGCTGTACTGCCTACAATGAATTCTTATAACCTCTGTGCTTCCTGCTCTCAAATATGATGGGTATGTAACTAGGATAATCAAAGACTAGATTTACTTCTACGTCTTTCATGGGTATGTTCCATGAAAGTATCTGATTGGCTTTATGGATGCACGAAGATTGGTTTGTTGGGGAGCAACCATAAAGTCAAAATGTTATCTTTGTCTATGTCAAGATGGCGTCCAGACGAACAAAAAGTATATCATGAATTTGACAGCACAACATAAGCCTCCATATCAAAGCAAAGAAGACAATAACCATATATAAAGGCTGCCTTGTCGATTTCAATTTCAGAAACAAAATTGAGGAGGCAAATACCAGTTAATTTATACATCAAGTAAGATTAGAATTTAGAACAAACCATATTTCAGTGGTCTCTAGAAGATAGTTATTACTTGTTCAAATCAATGTTCCAGCTAAGTTCTTAACATGGTAGCAATCTACAAGTGACCTGAGGGGAAATATAATCAAAGAAATCAAATAATTGCACAAATCTAGCCAGACCCATAATCCTGTATAGACCAAAATCAGAAACTCCTAAGGGGCTTTGCGAAACTGGAAACATTGCAAGTGGACTTCTACAACACCTCCCGTTTATACAGTACAGGATAACCTAAAACCACTAATTTTACATCCGGACCTTTACTGATATGAGCTTTGTAGATCACAAGGCTTTAATCGCATCCAGATCATATATTTCCAAAGAGTTTAATCATGTTGAGCATTTTGACCTTTAGGCATATCTTCCAGCTTCTTCTGGTCTTTGAAGGATATTTTTCTAAAACCACAATTTCTACATAACACATTCCTTTTCATGTTGTAAAGTAAAAGAACCATACACAAGCATCTATAAATTTTCAGTATAATGATAACTAGCTTATAGAAGAAAACATAACCACAAGAACCACGAGAGCCACAAAGCAACCCACTCGACTGAGCATGATACCTCAGATGGCCGGTCGTCTGATCCAACCAAAGCGAAATAAAAGTCCCTATCCAGGTAAAAGGACCAGTTGTTGATAATCAAAAACACTCGACATCTCCAAAATGATCAATGATATTACACAATATTCCACAAAAGAGACCATAAGAAAACTCAAATCTCCTTTGGATTCTTAAACGATGCTTCAGAATCCACAAATCTTAAATGATGCTTTAGAATCCACAAACCTCCAACCAGATTAAGCACCATTTTGATCGTCGCTCAACTTCCAATGAATCAGTGAATCCGAATCCATATATTAACGAGTACAGCAACCCATATACCCGAAGTAACCAGAGCAGAATTCTCAACGAGTATCCCCAACCACTCCAAAGGAGACCCTGGAAACCTTTAGGGGGAGGAATGCTGCTTAGTACATGTTCTTGAGTGTCTCATTTGCTGCATGAGAATTGATGTCCAAAAAAGCACCATTAATCATGAGTTGGACGACAAGCACTACTTTGTACAAGAATACTTCATGATTCGATGAGCTTAATCTATTGAAACCAACTGCTTCACTCTTGACCTATTCGTCTTGCCAATATCAACCAACCATGTTCCTAAAATCGACAGCCAATAAAATGTTCAAGATTTTTTTAAACAAAACACTAATCCATGCATGACTGCATGTGCACACTTAAGGTAAGAGCTTCTTTCTGTTTACTTATTCAAACGCTGCAAATATCAACAGACATTAATTGCCCAAAACCTCTCAGCATCATTCGCATCATTTAACTTATATTGTTTTAAGATATGGTAATCTGACATAATGCAACCAGTCTAAGTAAAGGAAATCAAAAGGTAGAAAACAAAATTCATGAAAACACTCGGCAAGTAAAACATTAATGGATAGAACTGAATACTAAAGAATTTATTAATTCGACCTTGACAGAATTATGATCAAGCTGAATAGCCCGGCGACAATCCTCTTCAACTCTCGTCCAATCACTACACGACATGAAGGACATAGGCAAAAAAAAAAATGTAACACAGTTTCACATACGAAGTAAATACAGAACCTACAAAGGAAAATAATCCTCAAAAGATTGGGGGGGGGGGGATTGTGATCAGGGCATACTTGCGCTTGAGATGGCACAAAGCACGATTGGTCCAGTAAATTGGAACATTAGGGCACAGCGTAATCGCCTGAAAATCAAACACAGAATCAGGAATAAACATATATCTACACGTTAGCAAAACCTAAAAAGGCATTTCATCGAACAGTTGTCGATCACCACCATTAACATTTCTACTTTTTATGTTAAGAAAAATACCTCAGTGTAAGCATCAATGGCAGCACCCAATCGATTCTTCTTGTAATACAGATTCCCGTCTTGTTTGAGTTCTTCAGCTTGATTGGCCGCCGATTTTACGCCTTTCGCCATTCTTTTCCAATGCAGGATCTACGTTACAAAATCCTCCTCCTTTCTCTCTCTAGAACTCAGTTTGCGGGCGGGGGAGAGAGAGAGGTCAATGAAGTCTTTGGATCGTGGGGTTTTTCTGGGAAAGAAGACTGGGTGGGAGGGTGGGAAGGAAGGAAGTGCGAAACGGAGGAAAGAAGGCAACTAGTGTGCGTAGTGACGTTTGATTAAAATCACCTGCGGTGGCTGGCGGGGTTTCTTTTGTACTAGGTGACAGTCCACAATTTCATCGGAAGGTTCTAGTTATCCTAATCAAAAAAACTGAAAAATAGCGATGATTGGTCCGTGCTGCGGGTTGGTTTGCAATGTTATCTTTCGTGGATTTAAGGTTGACTCACTAATTTTAATCTTTTGGGTCAACTCACGGTAGTAACGGCATTTTTTACCGCCATGAAAATTTGATCTTATATCTATAGTATAAAATCAAGATGGTTTTTACTATTCATTGAACTGTTCACATGAATAGTAAAAGCCATCTTGATTTTCGGTGCCTCCCTACCTTTTTTTTCTTTTTGTTTTTTGTTTTGGCCTTTTTGTTTTTTGCTTTTTTTTTCTTTCTTAAGTGTCTATTTCTTTTAATTTATTTTTTTTGTTTCTTTTCGTAGGCCGTTAATTATTCTTTAAATATTACTTTAATTAATGTGCATCGTGCCCTCGGGCACGGGCCGGGCATTCACTAGAAGGGTACAAAATGATGAATTCAAAAAAATTAATGATTGTAGTAAAATGCAAAAGAGATGAGATAGGGACTACGATTCTTATTTTTCTTACTTTTCTCGTTTTCTTATTCTTATTTACGTCTCATTTTCGTCATAGAAAATCAAAACCAATGTCACAATGTCTTTGCATTTTCATTTTCAGTCTCACCTATTCTCATTCTCGTTACATTACAATGAATTAATTTTATATAATATATATAATTAAAGTTTTAAAGTATTAAATTACTATTATATATATATATATATATTTTTTTTTTTATAAAGGGAATTCTAGTGTCCAAACAAAACTAGACATTAAAAATTTAAAATATTACATCTACAAGTTTTTGAATATCGTCATTCTATCGCTCAAAGAGAAAAAGGAAAAATATTATCAAACTTACTATCACAAATATATCTTGTAATTTTACTTTCATGCAAAGCAAAAAGAAATATGTCTCACTAATTAAATAAATTACAAAAAGATTATAAATAGTATCAATATAAAAAAAAATACTATATATATATTATAAATTGGACGGGAAATAAATGTAATAGAAATCGCTAATCTCATTCATGCCTCATTTCCGCTGAAAAATCAAAATTTATTCACATTTCCTTTCGTCTCCCGGTCGTTTACACCATTTCCTTTTACCATTTTATTAGAAGAGACAGAACAAGACCATCTTCAGTAGCTTGGAAATGGTGGAAAGCACCATGTCCACCCTTCTAGACCCATCTTGAGTTTTCCATAAAACAGTGCAGACTGAGATGCCTTGTCGTCAGGCTCCATGACAAGTAACCATTAGATCCCCCCTAAAGAGAACAACAATATGCCAAAGTCAGCGAATTAAATATCATACCAAACGCATATGTTTAGACTGTAAATTAATATTTCCCCGACGATGATTCTTAGCAATAGACACTTCTGTTTCATTGCAGTTTTCACAACATTATTTTGGCTAAAGTCACTTTTGAATTTACCCACAACAATAGAACACGAATGCCGCACAACTTCACAATCGCGGATTCCATGTGCAGTGCCAGAAGTTTAACATAAATGGTTGCTCAACCACGCTGATTTTGAACTTAAATAGAGCTTCATATCAGTTTCACGACACTGCAATGCATTCCCATACGCTATAATTACCTAACAAGTGGTAGAAAATATGAAGTGACTGTGATATTACATAAAATACAGCCTAGGGCCAATGACCCTTCTAGCTCCCCATGACACTGGATCCATGATCCTTGCTGTCTTCAAAGTTTTCCACGATTGATAAATGATCTCGAATGTTATCTACAAGATGAAGAGCATCCTGATCTAGTTTCAAGGGGCGCCTTCGCAAGCTCTGCAAAATGTTTGATGTTTTAGGTTTGATATTTTAATTTCATCTCTCATGATAAGGAAAGACAACAATCAAATAAAACATACCTCGGAGGCCCACAAACAGTCTCGTGCATTGCGAGGAATTATATGAATGTGAGTCTGAACTCGCCATGTTACAAGACCCGGATACGTTCATCAGTTTACTCGACGGATAAAAACAAGAGACAATTCCAAGAAGACAAGGTCTAACAAATTGTGCTTCACTAGATTGATAATTACTCATTCCATCTCAAAATGAGCGCCAAACTTCGTTCATGATCATGAGCAAAATTTCACGCTCATTTTGGGAAAGGAGGAAGTAGTATAAACTTGGATTCCCAATTGAACTTACATGAAATACAACTTGGCCCGCAGCTACACCATTGTTAACCAATAAGTTAAATGAGTCTGCAGGAAATCCAAACTTCACGAGGTTAGAAAAGGTGGTCACCTTCTGTAGTACCACTTATATAGCACCCTAAGGCTTCACTAAATTGATTATCGAGACTTTTCCCTTAGATAATGATCTCTAGCTCGTGATGAAATATCCCACGTCGAAGCATTTTCCTTGGCAGCCTTGCACAATCTAGCTCAGCAACCCAAATTTATTTTAGCTTCCTCCAGCTAGCCCACTTATATCATTATATCAATACTCACCAAACAAATTGAATTTGACCCAAAGATTTAATTATAAATCTGGCGACTAGTAAGAGTAATGCAAGTGTCTAATCCTAAAGAAGGCAGCCGTCAGAAACTGAAGTTCCAGAAAACGACATTGACATGGTGGGTTTGCGGCTTGAATTAGATTGCCATTTCACTTGTGCATGCTTTACATTCCCAACCATTCACCATAGCTATCACAATTGCATTGGCTTAGGTTCCCCATTTGAATATATGGATTACGGAGCATTATTAGCCAAAAAAAATCCAACCAACCCAAAGATTATCCCTATTAAACCCTAATGAAGAATGATGAGGCAAATGGATTGAACATGGAATTGTGTGAAATAGATTAAAAGAAAAAAGAAAAAAATGCCAATAAGAAAGAATTAGAGCATACCACAACCGGTAGCTTTCATGACTGCATTGCTAATATAGGGTACTTTTGAGCACATGGCAGCTACAACCTGCATGGTGACCCATTATAGTAGATTTAGATTTGTCAGAGCGCTCACTTTCTTAAAAGTGGTGAAGTAACTTATGGTGTAAATAGTGTGTACGGAATATTTCCAGAATCTAATTATGTTGCACATTAGCGCATATCATGAAATGAAGTTCCAACTAATTCGGTAGAATAGTGATTTAAAGGTACAAGTGTACGATAGTTAAACATGTTATTTTGCACGCTTCTACATGATATGAAGCTCCAATCTATCACTGTACACATACCACTCCAACCAATAAGAAAAATTTCAGAAAAGCAAATATGGCTTCAAAAATCATAATGACAACCAGCAGTTAAAGGAATGATACATAAGAGGGAATAGTTATGATGATGGTTCTATCATTGAGGTAGCCCCTCATCGACCCACCCTTGGAACTTGGCAGGGTTTCTGCTGATGGGCATGTGAGACCATTCAAGGTCATGAGGTTGGAGCAAAACAGGACCCCTCATCGGAGACTTCTCTCAAGTATCAATATTTTATAATCAAAAGGAACTGATAAGGTGATGCTGCTTAATAGATGTCAGTTTGTGATCACCAAAAACGCTCAATGTGATTGCTTCTAGAACATTACACTTTTAGTGGTTTACCTAGCATAATAGTAGTCAATCCCGGATAGTGGCGAGTAGCGGCCGACCCCGAAAGTGGGATTGCAGGATTGCGGAATGGCCGCTATTTGAATTTTTTAAATATAATTTAATATAATTAATAGTTTAACACTATATACATATAAATACTAAAAAAAAACAAATATTACCTAAAATTTAAACATAACATTCATAATAGCAATAAAACTCATAGATGAAGGGGCGTAAGTGTAAAGTTGGTTAATTTATATACTTCTACTGCCCTAATTTAACAATAACTTACAATTTCTCCGCCGCCGCACATATAAGGCTCTCTCTCTCTCTTTCTCTCTCTCTCTCTCTCTCTATATATATATATATATATATATATATATATATATATACACCCCTACCAGACTACTAGGGTTGCTGACATTCGCAATTAACCAGATCCAATTGAATTTCCTTCAGATTCCTTGGTCGATTGAAGGGAGATGGTGATCGCAGGGTCATTTTCTTCTAGCGATTGAGTTTTAGTGGTAATCGTCGACGCCTACGGCTTTGTTTTGAAACAGATCCGAGCGATTCCCGCTATCCCAGCCGTGATTCGCACCGCTACGGGCGAGACTAGAATGTGCGACGCGATTCGACATTCGAGACCAGTGACGGGGAGGGGCTGCGACGCTACAGCGCTATCGCGGCTATAGCGCGATTGACTACTCTACCTAGCATACCCACCTGTCAACATTGACTTGAAATGAGAGATGAGAATGCAACGAGCAAGTTCCCTGAGCATCAAACGGGACCTTCACAGAAGGAAATTAACAAGGACCACTTTCTAAAGGAACTCCTAAAGATGTGGAGTTAAAGTGGTCATTTTGAAACCACCGAAAGATGTTTAGTAACTTTTCAACTGCAAGACAAAGGGCCAAGTTGCATCGAGTTGAATTGAGTTGTAGAGCTTGGGGGGTATCTGATGCATGTGGATATTGGATACATAGGAACAATTTTATTTTGTTTTTTTATTGATTAGAAAAAGAAATCAATAGATGAAAGAGGAAGAGGACTCAAAATGCAGCGAAAGCAAACTAAAAAAGAAGTGATGTCCAATCCACACCGTATCTTGAGTGCAAGACCCGGGAAAATGCACCCATCACCAATGCCCAAAGAGAAGCCATGGAAACCACCTCATCCCAAAAAAGCGCCAACTATAAAGACTGGTCATGTGAAGATCCTGGAGTTACATTTTGTTCAAATGCACCAAAGAACCACTAATACTACACACTTCCAAACAAGAGCAGTACCCCCCCCCCCTTCTCCCACAACCTCTTAACTAGGATCCAAGGGAGGAGGTTAGCAACTCGGGATTCACTAATCCCTCTTGCACCACAAACAAATAAATCCAAGGATACCGAGAACCAAGAAACAGATGATAATGAGATTCAGCAGGGTTATTACACAATACACACCAGTCCATTAATAACTTCTTATTAGCTCTACATGTTTGCGCCTTTGCGGCATATCATTTTATTAAGTATTAGAGACAAAAAAAAAAGGCTTATTATGAGGGGATGTCTTTAAAAAAAAAAAAAGAGGATTGTTAGAGGTTCCCCACCTACCACCAACGTGACTCGAACCGGTGACCTATTAGAATCAAGTGAGGTGTCTTACCACTGGTCTGCACCTCGTTGTCTTATGAGGGGATGTCAGCCTTCCATATTGAAGAAGAAACTAGAAAGGAGAAAGGAAAACGGGAGGTCGAGTAAATTGTGATAGAATAGATTGACAAAAGACGCCCTCTAAAATCCAAACACACTTTTTCTTTATGTTATTTTTCCAAATACGCATGGGACTGCTAATTTGCAGTAATATCTTGAAAAACAGCAAACATCAGCAGATTATACATGCAGAAAAGACACGATCAAACGGTTAGAAAGAGAGTGACATGCATGAATATCACTGTCCGGCCTAGAGAACTTAGCTGCTAACAACCACCATGAGGAATCAGAAACAAGAAGGAAGACCAACCAGTTTTTGTGTCGCATAATGGTGATGTGATGTGATGAGATGAGATGAGATGGAGGAAGCCAAAACTTAGGAAATAGTTTATCTTTCTGCTAGGGCAAAAATATCAAACTATCCTACGAATATGTTTGTGTTCAGAGCTGTGATTATGATGAGAAACAATTTTCATGTACAGAAGGCATCCCAGATTTTTACATCACATTTATCTTAACAATGAACAGGGAGCCCTTCGTTGACCCTAGTATTGTTCCTTATCACATATTTACATGTACAATGAAGGTGGATAAGTTTTACAGTTTACTCGTTAGGTAGTTCTTCCATCTGTACAACAATTGGTTACAAACATTATAAATGCATCTAAATTGGCCCAATTACTTTCTCAGAGCCATAGACTCACCAAAATAGAATTCAATATGGTTAAGAGTATGAAGACAAAAATAAGTATGTTAGAAGGTAAATAAAGAGCTCTGAAAAACAGTCTAAGTGCTTATCGCGACTTACAGATGGAGGAGTTGCTGCCAGAGATGGATAGTGACGTCTGGGAATAATAAGAGAATGCCTGCAAAGGAGACACAAAGGACATTTAAGGGACTGAAAACAACACACAAAAGACAGCAAGTGTCTGGAAAGAAGACACAAACAACAATAAGCACCAGCTTTAAAAAGTGTAGAAAGAATAAGAAGGGGATTTTACAGTTGTGATAAAAGATAACATGTGACAGATATGCAATTATGCATTAAAAACTTTTTTTTTTGGTTAGAAACTGAATTAATACAAGTTCCTCTCGAACACAGGAAATACCTGTAGAATGATATTTTTCTCTATTTCTATCTTGAACCACAAAATCAATGTAGATGTATATCTTAAAGAAGTTCTCGCCAAAACTACATTGCCTTTCTGTTGCTTTTAGGTGGTCATATTCCACTAGTTACAGCCTGCCTGTAGAAAGTTACCAATAATTTGTTTAGAGGAGGAAATTTGATTCAGTTTGTAAAGGACTGACAAATGTACTTGTTCCAAATGACAAGAATACTCAAAGATTTTTTGTTTTAAATAACTGCACAGAATATATGCTCTATTTAGGGTGCAAAGACTGATAGGAAAAGTGCTTGCCAGCTGCAACAAGATAGGGCGGTGCACTATCAAGCTCAGTCAAGTAACCTGGTGAAAAACAAACTTTCACTTAAGTTGCCCCTCCCTCTCTCTCTTTTTCTTGAAAACCTTCCACAGAAATGTCAAGATTTCTTTCCATCAATCAGTCAAGCTACTTTCACCGCTTCTCGTATTTGTTCATTATGAAACCTATCTTTTCTAGTTTTACTGCACATCCATCTAAGCATTCACATTTCCGCTACACTCATCTTGTTAGCTGTTTTTTCTTATTAGCCCAACACTCAGTTCCGTACAACCAACATTACTTAGCAACAATAAAATAAAAGAAATCAGAAATTCAAACATCTTGGAAATATGATACCTTACCCATGACTGACTGGACTTGTATCCAAAATGCAGAGGCATACATCATCTTCATAAAGCTGTAAGGAAACCAAATACAATAAGAAACTGATAGCACACAAGTGAAAAGGAACGAAACATTTTTCATATATCTAACAGATAAAGTTGCATATAGGATTAACTCTTAATATAAAGACAATGATATGGAAATACTTCTTTGGATGTATGAAAGGAGCAATACACCAACATCAGACTTGGATAGCAACAAACGTGCATCAAAGTTGCATGCTTTAAGCATATTAGAAGCTCCATACAGGAAAGGTGAAGAAGAATATATCATAACAAAGACTATCAAACCTATCTTACCTGCCTAATAAGCCATAGGTAATATATGATCCTTACATAAACAACAGATAGATGGTGGGGGGGTTGTTAATTTTGCTGTCCTACAATCAACCAAAATGGAGTACAATGAGAATGTGTCACATTCAAAGGACATCAAATGTCTCTGTTCGGTAATCACATGAAGATTTATATGAGAGAGAGAGAGCGAGCAGATGATGATGACAATCCTACATGGAATGGGAGAGGTAAAAGCCGAGTATCTTGTCATTCCAAAGTGTTGCAAGCCTAAATGCACTGCTACCGCGTGACTTTCAATGACTAAGCCATCTAGAAGTGAGGCTTTAGGAATAAAAAACAAGAGTGTAAAATAATGAATCATGATGACTAGTGTCTAAGAGCAATGTGCAACTTGCCTTCTAGTTATAGTGCTTGATGCCAAAGCAATGAGGTTCTCTGCATATGAAAGTGAGCCTACCTAATAGGCGGTATTATCAAGCAAGAAGGTGCTATGAAGCAAAAATATTTGGATGTGAATACGTCCAATGCGGGACTTACCTCCAAGTAACAAAAGATCAGACATGGTTGCCATCCTTCGTGACTGGGTCCCGTGGACAGTCCAAATTGAAGCCAGGATACCAAATATCCAAGGGATCCATGTCGTCACACGGTCCAACTGTGACATGACTTTGTCCTGTCAAACTAAGCGTAAATGGACCCACCTAACTTAAGGCAATCATACAAGATGGAGCCATAAATGTGCAATTTGCCCTTATCAGCTGGTAGGATTCAACCAGTATGCACTCACACTAATCCTTATAGTTGTATGTCCCGTATACTGATAGATAACCTATGATATCTTCAGTACTTAGCTAATTAGTAAATATATATTCCAGCTGCCACTTTACATTTTTTTGTTTGCATTAACGATGATGATGATGATAGCACCAGCATTAAGAACACTACTAATGAACAGTAATAATTAAGGGTCAATTATTGCAAGGGAAATTGCTATTAAGGGTCCAACTTTTACACATCTGAGGGACTCTTGGGCCTCAGGTTCCATTTACATCAATTTAGGCATTTTTTTCATCATATTGGAGTAAAATCTACCTTTTGTTAGCCAGTCACATCTGATTTTCAAGGGTATATGTTGCAATGCTATTGAGAGTAAGGAGCGTAGACGGCAGCCATGGAGTGTGAATCTACTGGTGAATTTGATGATATTAATGCAGAGAAATGAGTCCGAGTGGGTGTGGCATATTGGTCGACGACCTAGCTTTTGATGCAAATTTGAAAAACCTACAACCTTCATCTTTGCTAGCAACAGGTGAGGCGGATGTACCATTGCATGACAGGAGCCTTGTCATTGGAGCTGAGTGGAGGAGAATGAAGAGAGGAATAGGGAGGTGTGGTTGTGGTTTAGTAATTTTGGCAATGGATTCAAGCTCGATGGTGGTGGCTGAGAGATGCCACGGTCGAAGAACATGTTGAGGCATGTGGAGACATAGAGCTTAAAGCCGCAAGTTGAACCGTTGTCGAATGATGGGTTTTGGATTAAGTGGAAAGAGGTGGTTTCGTACTAGTAGGGTGGGGTGCTGGCAAGACCTAATTCGGGTAATAGGATATTTCAACTTCGCAGTTAAATTAGGATAATAAGTCATTAAAATTAAAGAACAAATTAACGATAAGCCTTTATTTGATTCTACCAGTTTGACTAGAAGTACGTGCCAACCAAAAATAGTATGGACTTCAATATTGCATGCGTGATGACTTGGTATTCGATCAAAATCAGCAGGGAAAGAATTTGTAAACGATCACAAGTAACGAGGCTGAAGGGTAAGTTGAATTGAGTGGTTGAGTGCGCCCCTTTGTAAAGGGATTAGAATTTAGAAGCAAAGACCACAAGGTCTTAACTCCTAACCTGGAGCGCCGTTGCCATTTCTCCCACCTCTTGCAGTTGTTAAGTAAAAGCATTTACTTTTAGTTAAATCAGTATAAATATCACTTTCATAGTAAACTACGCTAAACACATCTTTCTATTTTTTATTTGCTTTAGGGGGTTGGTTCAATTGTACAGATCTCTCAACAAAGAGGGTTGAGGATTGGAACTTTGCCAAGTTACCTTTGAAGTTGTTATCTTCATGCCTATATTAGGATAAAAAATTTATTATTTAAGAAAATATTAAATTGTCATTATTCAATTACAATCAATACTCATCTTTCTTATCATAATGAAAGGAGTATCAATCTCTTTATTACAATCTCTGCTAAAGCAGCATAGTGCAAAATGCAGCCCTAAAAGCCTCACGTCACACATGACCACTTAACTCCGAAAACCTATTCAGAGGTTAGAACTTACACAAAATGACGATAAAATGCAATGTTTAAGCCATGATTGATGAAACTGGAACGGGACAGGCTACCGTGTCACCAACGCATTCGGCCATATAGTGTATTTGCCTTAATAATACAATAATAACAGCAACAGTTTTTACAATGATTTTTTCGAGGCTCAAACAAACCTGAAACCCACTTCTGTGATGCGTCATTGCAACTATGCATTCACATTCATAATCATGCATTCACATTTGTGAGTGCAGTCTAGACCAACACATGTTAGCACTGTTATAAAAGCTATGGCTCTTAAAATCCATCTTTTCTTTCATCCTCTTTTCCCAATGGTGGGTGGGGAGGGGGGATACAAGAACGAGAAAGGAAAGATTACTGTCTCCCAACAGAAACTCAAGTAGCAACTTCAGCTCATCTGTAAGGGTATCCACAGAGAGATAGGGAATATCTTGGTTTGCAGGCACATTCACAATGGAATCTACACATGATGCCCCACCAACCCTCAGCGTATGCTGGATGGAATACTCTCAAGTCTTTCTTTTAATCAGTGCCTTAATCTCATCTCTAGGGAATGTCAGTGGATTCTCTTCATTGAGAATCTATTTACAAGCAGCTCTATGTTGATTGAAAATAAAGCAACCAATCAAAATACTTCTATACAATGCCCCCAAACTCTAACCTCAGTCCTGATTCCATCATTCTGAAAAATTCGTCCCACTATCGTGCCTTTAGGAGTGTAGCTTGACCAGCAAACCAAGTATAACAAACGACAAATACACATCATTCAAGTCTCAGCTGGGAAACGAAAACATATGCTTTACCTTACAGGTTTACAACAAGCTAATCTAAAGTTGCAATGATTAATCTCAATAAGGACCTTACTCCTGACCTTAGTTATAGGTAAACGAACGACACCATGAACCTACCTAAAGTCCCACTACAATGATAAATCTCGTAGTCACCAATAAAGTCTAATCACTCTCATATCATCACCTATCCAGATGACTGGGACACCTACCACAATAACCACCATGAAGCGACTGAACAAAGAGTTGCAAGTTCCTTGGGCAAAAACAAGCTGAAAAGCTCCCATATACTGCTCATACATTGCGTGTACATTTCTTACTTCTAGACTTCTGAAGCAACAAATTTGAACAGTTAAAACCTTAAACACGGTTAAAAAGCAAACAAACTCAAACTCCACACTAGAAAAATCGAATTCGGATTATACATAGAAAAATGAAACAAATACTATCGGAATTAGATCACAAAACATTGGAACAACATGCAAACTGGAACAAAAGTGCAGACCATCGACAAATAAAATCATGAATTTGAACATAGGAATACCTTCAAAGAAGGGGATTCACCACGAACAATCTTGCAAAAGACGCAATCAGTCTCTTGATTGCTATCATCACGAGAATCGCAATTGGAAGAGGAGAGGAAGCATTGGGAGGGTGTAGCTTCGAGGGAGGATGAGGCGGAGCTGGAAGCGAGGGAAGGGGCAGTCGTCGGGCGGAGATGAGAGGATAGGATAGCGAGACGACGTCGTTGTGCCTCCATTTAGGTGAAGCGTGTCAGCATTGTGCGGCTGGGTGGGTTTTGTGGGGGAAGGGGCGACGAAATAAGAGGAGAGGAGAGGACTTGGCTGGCTGGATTTGAGGCAGGCAAGGTGCGTGTTGCTCGGTTGTTGAAACAGTTTCAACTGTCGATGATTGTTATCCACACATGGGATGGGACTCATGCCCTTTCTTTTTTAATTTTTCCTTTCTTTTTTCGAGACAACTTTAAGGGTGTGTTCTTGTGAGTGATTTTATTGATTTAGTTTTGGGTTTTTGTAATGATTAAAGTAAAAAGTAAGAG
>JAOWAN010000049.1:5127028-5140430 GCA_028566635.1 Lobelia cardinalis
ATTTTAAATATCTTTTTAATTTAAATAGTATGAAAAAAATACAAAAATTAATTTAAAATTTTAAATATTTTGCCGTGTATTCGGGGCACGGGCTTTCACTAGTACGTAATATAATTTATCATATATTATGATTAAAATTTTGCTTCCAAGACCTACTTATTCCACCGACGTCATTAATTCCGAAATTTGACCAATTTTTTCCACTACAGCGTGAAACTGGTGGTATGATCCACGCGAAAGGAAGGAAGAAAGTACTGTTGTGTATTCCTTCCGTATATGCCTTTCCGATAGCATTCTTCCCCACCCCCATCCAATCAGAGTCCCGAACGCGTACGCAATTTCATAAATTCCCATCAAGTTAGGGTTCCGGCACCGGGAAGTAAAAATACATGGACGATGGAGTCTATACACCACAGAGTGGAATCATGGATCAGAGACCAAAGGACGAGGCTTATGAACGTCTCTTGGCCTCAGCAATGGCCGGTCGCCGTCAAGTGGCCCTGGACCAACGGCAGAGAGCAGAAGAAGCGAATGCAGGAAGAGTATCAACGCCGGAAGAAGCAGCTGCAGGATCTCTGTCTCGCTGTTAAAGCCGACTCCGTTTCCGATTTGCAGGATATTCTCTGTTGTATGGTGCTTTCCGAGTGCGTCTACAAGGTGGGTCTTTGTTTCTATGCATTTCTCTTGAATCGGTTGGAGTTATCAATGTTTTATTTTCTCAGGTAACTGCATTGGAAATCGTGCTAAACTTGTGATAATTTGCGTAATTGATTACTAAATATCATTGCTTGATGTATCCCTGTAAGTGCATGCGCTTTAATCCAGTGTACGGCGGTTAACATAGTAGTATTATCTTGTAATGCAATTGAATTCCCATGGAGAAGTTAGTTAGACTTGCTTAACGGTCTTCTAATTAATGGACGAACATTTAGCATGCCTTTATTTCACAAGAGAAAATAAAGTCACTACCTCTATAAACTACACTAAAAATACTTGTTCCATGTGTTATACTAGTGAAATTTTTGAATGACCAGTTAAAGCCTTGGAATGGAGAGAGCGCCTAACTAAGTATGTATTATGAGGATCAAGGGTGGAGATTGGCAAGATTGTAGCTCTCTCCATTCATGCTAGTAATGTGATCCGGATTTGACGATCTTATGATGAGCTGGTTGAGAGAGTAAAACGTTGTACCCTACTTCCCTGGGAAAGTCGGTTCCCCCCCCCTCCCCCCATTGTCTATGATTCTACTCTTCCGTGGTTACTTTAGCATTATAACTAGGAACGAAGCGTGCATGAGCATTTTGATGATTCTGTCCTTGATTGGCATGCAATTCACCGGGGCTTGTGTATGATTTTTCTTTGCGGAAGCAAGTGTGGGCGCCGATGACGAGGTGCACAACATCGAATGCGATTACATGGACGCCTTTGGTTGAACACTATGCTCAAGGGCAAACAATGATGAATTTCACAGAATGGGGAGTGTTATTGTGGGTGTAGCAAAATTTGTCCATCGGAGGTGAAGTGCAGGAGAAAGAGGCAAGTTCTGTAAACTCTATTGCAATGGGGAAATTATATTGAAAATTGATGATCGTGAATCGGTATACGGGGGTGGCCTG
This sequence comes from Lobelia cardinalis, assembly GCA_028566635.1. Classification (NCBI taxonomy): domain Eukaryota; kingdom Viridiplantae; phylum Streptophyta; class Magnoliopsida; order Asterales; family Campanulaceae; genus Lobelia; species Lobelia cardinalis. The sequence goes on from JAOWAN010000049.1 coordinate 5,128,645, forward strand.
CTGTCAAAATAATTCCGGCAACATCCTGGTGCCGGATGTAATTTCTGACATTTAAAAGGGGCAGATTTGTTCTCTTGTAGTGTGATTTTTCTTCTGACCTTTATGCGGAGTCGAAAGAAAGCTGATTATGAAACAATAGAATATTCTATATATATGTTTATGGTACCTCTTTGCTCTCACACCCATTTTCTTGCACCTTGGGTGGATTTCTCTTTGTGACTTGGACCTCTAAAGCTTTGCAGCGTTGGGCCCTTAGCTTTGTTGTTGATATCTTTAGGGAGCAGAGAAAGTATTGCATACTACTTAATAGGTCATACATGCGTAAAGATATCTCTGACCACATTTCAACCCCACATACCCATTTACACTCTTTGCATAGTAAGCTAATGATTTGTTATACCGTTTATTCTGCTGTACTACACTAGTTTAATTTTTCTTGAAGGATTTCATACTTTTCTCGTCATAATATCATCTTTTGGTTTAACAACTTCATTCTTTTGGATGGGGGATGATATTTTTAAAGTCATTAAGTTGGATGGGAGGATTGATCTAACTCGTTAATTATATGACTCTTTTCCAAAACTTGCAGAGACATTGGTATAACGGCATATTATATGCGCATATGTATCACTAGTCAAGACCTGTTATCTTAAACATTTACATAGGTGATTCTGATAAATTCAGTTTGAGCATAACGAAGAACAATCAGACACATCATAAGTTGGGGAAAATATTATTGATGATATTAGCTGAACTTCCTCCAAACAATCTCAATACCCTCCCTCTCCCTTCTAATTTTCCTTTCAGAGACAAACTTCATTTGTATAAATATTGTTTTAGAAGAGATATTAGTTCCACATTTCACATTTTCTTGAAAATAAAGTACTCTTTCCGTTGTAACAATGAAGATGGGTTACTCTCGTGCCTGAAGCTTGCTCTGTAGCCAATGAAGAGTATAACTTATGCCGTCGTATTGCACATGCATCCCCCATAGTCAGGGAGATGAATGTGTAATTTGAACATCCAATCATACTCCTATGCTCGCCTTTTTGAGGTGAATGTTTGAATTATTATTATTATTGTTGTTGTTGTTGTTGACTGTTACTGTTGTTGTTCTTATTTTTTCTGTTATGGTTTTGTATTGTTCTTTTGTTTGTATTTTTTATGGGGCATGGAAGTTTGATGTTTTGGTCATTTTGGAGAATACATTGATCTGTGGTAGAGGGATCACTCTCAGTGCCATTACTTATTCATCTCTTCTTGTTGATAGAGACCTGATGATGAATTGGTTCGAGCTGTGAATAAATTTAAAGCTGACTTTGGCGGTCAAGTTGTTTCTCTAGAGCGCGTTCAGCCCTCTTCGGATCATGTTCCCCACAGGTAGGTTGTTTAATTGTGATATTGTTTCACTATTTTGTAAAATCTACATTCATTTGCTACTTCCTTTTAACCCATGTTACTTAAAGTGCTTTAATGCTGGATAGTATTATTCTATATGTCTAGATGTTGGTAAGGTGATTATCTTAATATCTTATGTCCTGTTCATGAATGCATACCAATGCATACCGCTGGTTGCAAATGCATGTTAGACACATTATTATTATTTTTTTTGAGCTGAAAGACTTTATGGGCTGGACTAGTCACTAGGGCTAGAGTTTGTGATGGCCTTTTCATAGTCCTTTTTCCATTTGGTACAACTTCTTTATGAATGGTATTTGAGTTTCAATTACTCCCTCTGTTTCAAGGTAGTTGTCTTTTTAGCTTTGTGCACGCATATTATAGTTTGAGAAAATTACCCCTATTAAATACTCTCTTTATTGGAAGAAGATACAAATGTTAATGATTAGAGGGTTACTTGGGAGAAGAGAAGGGAAAATTTGGAAAATTGTGGCAAATTGTGCCTTGAAAATCTAAAACGACAATTATTTTGAAACAAGTTTTAGTTCCTAAAAGGACTACTATTTTGAAACGGCGGGAGTATGTGAATTAGGTTAATAGTTGGCTTCAAATCTTATTTGTCATATTTTTGACCTAAAATTTAGTCTTTGACTTCAACTAAACTTCTTAGTGGACATTGTCATTCGACTCTATCTATACCTAAGGTCCTCATAAGTGCAATCATTCTACTCTGGAAAATACTAAATTTGCTAAATGTTCACTCTAGTAGCTATACAGTACATACTGGCCCTACATCTGACGTAGCTCCTGTATGGACTCCTCTTTTTAGGTATCTACTAGCGGAATCTGGTGACACGTTATTTGCTTCCTTCATTGGAACCAAGCAATACAAGTAGGCGGATTATCTAACTTTTTTGTTATGCTTTATCTCCTTAATATTTATTTTATTGTAACGTTTTAAGTTTTTCTTTTTGAAAATGTAATAGGGATGTGATGGTCGATGCAAATATACTTCAAGGGGCCATATTTCATGATGATTCTGTAGAGGATAGTGAGGATATTCTAATTAGTGAATCCACTGAAATGGATGCTCAAAAGAAAATTGTTGAGGACATTCCAAAGACCCTTGAAGCAAAGCCTAAGCAAGTACTACCTTCCCTTAAACCTGCTGCTCATCGTGTAAGATAATATTTCTTCATATTTTCTCTCCAGCATCTAAAACATTTCCTTTTTGCTCCCCATTGAGCATAATTGCAGCATTACGAATGTGCTAAAGCATAGTGTATTTAGCTACCATTGTCGATAAAAGTTCCCTCTTAAATATTTCTAGGGATTCATGGCTCGTGCCAAAGGGATTCCTGCGTTGGAATTATACAGGCTAGCTCAGAAAAAGAAACAAAAACTTGTCCTTTGTGGACATTCACTCGGTGGAGCAGTAAGACTGATTTGTTTAGCTCCTTCTGAGTGATGATTTACATATTCTCTCCTTTAAAGCATTAACTTTCACTCCCATATAGGTTGCAGTGTTAGCTACTCTGGCAATTTTAAGGGTGATTGCTGCTGCATCTTTAACAAAAGAACATGAAAAAGTTCATGTGAAGTGTATCACATTCTCCCAGCCTCCAGTTGGAAATGCTGCTCTGAGAGAGTAGGTTCAATTGATCTTCATTATCTTCTCAGTGTAGTCTGTTTGAACTTGGTTAACATATTTATATTTATCCTTTCAGCTATGTTAATCGAAAAGGATGGCAGCAGCACTTTAAGACTTTCTGCATTCCAGAGGATCTTGTGCCCCGTATATTGTCCCCTGCATACTTTCATCATTATAATGCTAATTCTCCGCCAGTGTCATATGACGTTGGAACTTCTAATATATCAACATCGGCACGAGGTGTAGAATTGGAGAAACAGAAAACAAAAGTGAAAGAGAGTGAAGGAGAGCAGTTGGTTCTTGGGTTAGGCCCTGTACAAAGCTCCTTCTGGAGACTTTCGAGGCTTGTTCCTATTGATGCCGTTAGACGACAACTTAATAAGTACAGAGGAACTCAATCTGATTCTTCTGAGATGCCTTCTGATTCTGCTACAACATCTTTTGTTGAAGATGCAGTGGATGCCCCCCAGTCTCTCGAGATCGAAGAGGGTTCTGATGGCATTTCTCTCAAGCCATTCCCTGGTATGGATAAAGGTGTTGCGGAGCAAGCAAAGAATGATAAGGCTGCTGGGAAGAGCAACTCCACTCGTGCAGATAGCAGGGTCTGGCGCCCAGTGCCGTATTTACCTTCATATGTACCATTTGGACAGGTAACTTCTATAGATTGCTATGATATTGCATTTTCCACGCTAGAAAGGTTTGTGGATCACTAAAAGTAGTTGTCACTGTATGCTTTGCTACTGCCTGTATTTTCAGATTCTTTTGCTAGTCTTTTCTGATGTTCATTTGGATGCTTTAAGCAGGATTGAAATAGTATGCCTCTGCTTAATTTATTACTTTCTCCTTATTACATGTCATCCGTTGAGGAATCCGTGACTGGAGTTCTCCTCCCCTTTACTATCTTTGTTGTGATTAATCATATGCTGAGCATATACGCCATTTTTATCAGCTGCTTGATCCTATTTCGTACATGATAAATTTTCAGTTTTCTGTGGTCATAGTGGAAATTTCTTGGGCACCTCTGACTTTTACATTAAACGGAGAATGATTAGTTATAACTTGTGAGACATTCCTTTGCATTCATTCACAAAAATGGGAAATAGGATGGGAAAGAACATTGAAGGACATACAACTTGTGTCCTATCTTCTTTGTTATTTTGATTTACTCAATTGCTCCATCATTTACGTGGTTGATGTACTGTATGTGGCACCTGAGTAATCTTGTTTACTTCATCTCACTCATATTCTTGGGTTGCAAATACAATTACAAGAGCTTTACGTGCATTTGCTTTTTTTGGAAGAAGCTTTAACTGAACTCCTTTCTTTGGCTTCATTGAAGCACTTATTTATGTATATCTTTGATAACAACCTCCATTAAGCTAAAAGATAATTCCATTTCTACCAGCTTTATCTTTTGGGAAATTCGTCTGTGGAGTCACTATCTGGTGCAGAGTACTCGAAGTTGACGTCGGTAAGGGTTCCGATTGCTAATTCATCCTTTTTAAAGTAGTAGTGGCTACTTGTTATTATGTCTGGATTTCCTTGGGATCTGCCCCATTTGGTTTATATAAGCCCTTTAAGCCTGTTTGTTGCCTTTGCATTAGATGTTGCACGGCAGGATGCCACACCTTAGATATTCTCATTTCCTTTGCTTTCTTTTGGCAAAGATATTATCAGGTTAGGTCCGTGATTGCTGAACTAAGGGAACGATTTAGTTCACATTCAATGAAATCATATCGCTCCAGGTTCCAAAGGTAAAGTCTTCGGATTGTATAAACTGCATTTAGTTTCCTTCTTTAACTTTTGAGTTGGCATTCATTGCCTGGAGTGGCAAGTTAGGTATGTTCTTTTTCCATCTTTTGTTTTTAATGTTCCACAAAAATTTGCCTGCAGGCATCTACATTCATGCACTTGTTTACTGGTTATTACCGAGTATATATATTTTTTTTTTTGATAAAAGAACTTTTATTAGAAAATAGAGAAAGAATACAAAGATAGAGGGCCGGGAATCCACCTAAATACTAAAATGCTGGGCATAAACAAACAGACTCCAGACTCGAAGCAAACTAATGCAACACTGCACTCCAGTCCCAACTAGATCAGCTGATGTTATCATTTTTGAGAAGGTGGTGAATATTCGTTTAAGCTGCCGTCTTTGGGATGTTTGTGCTTAATTTTGATATAGATATCGACATAAGATTACACAGTTGAATTTGGAGGATGCAAATATACCATGAGACTATTATTTGCTGACAATTGATATTGTATTGCTTCTAAAATCTGATTGCAATCAACGGCAAGTTATTAGTAGCTTTGAGAAATACTCCAGATACAGTTGTATAGAGGTACTCTTGCATTGACCACTCTGTTTGCCTATAAACTTGCTTGTGTGGAGGATGCCCAAGATATGGATAGAGCTGGAAAACAAGTTGTAAGGTTAAGAGCACGGTTTGAGCGGATACTCTTCAGAAATTATACATGACAGCATTCTCATGAATTGCGTGAAGAGTAACTGTCACACTGGCAGTTGATGACATATACTCTGTTTGTCCCTAGAAAGTGGAGACCACAATTCATGCGGTTAGAGATTGCTGAAAGTTGCAGCTTTGTGTATATAACTTAATTAATAGAGTTCAGAACATGTGTTTCCATGAACTTCTTAGAATGGGTTGGCTGAGCATTAGCGATATGCAAATGGCGAATTTTGACTGGAATGAAAGGATTGCATTTAAAGTGGAAACCCTTGTGCTGAACCCTTTTATTCATTTTGAAATCAAGTACTGCCCCAGCGCCCAAATTACACTCATTTTGGGAGAGAGGGAGTAGCCATCATATCTCTAGTCTGTCTATACACGAGTCTCACAATTTTCTTTTGCTGTCTTTTCCACATAGGATCTTTGACACTTGCATGAATGATAATTCATCGTTCATGGGGATGGATCAACTACAGCAGTTTCCTCAGTTACAGAAGTGGTTAGGCATTTCAGTTGCAGGAGCTGTTGAATTAGGGCATATTGTGGAGTCTCCTGTAATTCGCACAGCTACTTCTATTGTTCCTCTTGGATGGAGTGGTGTTCCTGGTGAGAAGAATAGAGAGCCTTTCAAGGTAGATGTTACCGGTATTGGTTTACATCTTTGTACACTGGTTCAAGCTCGGGTGAACGGTAACTGGTATTGGCCTTTATCCTTCTGTTCAATTTTCCGTGAAATGAGTACTTTGTGATGATTGTTTAGTCTGCCAAGTTCTTGAAATATGCATGTACTTTTCAGTTTGATGAACTTCAGTGTTATCCCGGCATATTTAAATGCTATTCTGGAATATCCTTTGGAGGTATATAGAACTGGCAACTGGCAATAAAATGTTTTTGTCAACGAACAACTTTGAAAAATCCAATTTAAGACGGAATAAAATTAGGCAGTGGAGTTTCAGGTCCCATAAAGAAGCTAACATTTTCAGGAACATTAAATTAGGTTATCTCATATGCTCTCTTATCAAAAGTTCTTGACTATTCATATATTTGTCGTCTGGAACATGTTTGTGCTGAGTTTGCCAAGTCTAGATTGTGTAAAGTGAGCCTGTGACTCATTATTATTAGCCACAGTACTATAAGAGCTCTGGTTCCGCACATCCGTCCAAGCTACTGCTCTTCTTGCTCAAAAATTCCTCCCCACTAACCCTCTCTTCTCTCCCCAATCTATGTAGAGCTACAATAGGCATGCCTTATGTCCTCTCTGATGCCGTTACCTCCACCCAAAGAATCTTGGAAGAAGAGGTGAGCTTTTACATCAGGGAAAGAAATTGCCCATCTATTTTCACCCTTAAAAGTCTGTATGGATATCTATAAGCTTATTGACCTTCCATATTTTGCTACAAATTAACTCAGAAGGTCGTGTGGACTATTGCATGAGATAATTCGAGTTTCATTTGATGACTATAATACCAAATTGAACCCGTAAATGCATCTGGTATTGAAAATAAATATGGCAGTTTCTTTTTGGACTTCACTTAAAGATGACCAGTACTGTGACCTTTTCCCTTTTCGCAGGCTATAGTTCAAAATTCTGTATTATTTCTTTCTGGAAAGATTATGATATTCTCTTAAGCAGGTGCTCGACAACAGTGGAATCTTTCCCTTCTGCACCAACTGACTACCCGGATAATGGATTACAGTCCGGCATTCAAAATATACGCGTATTAATTGGAGGTCCTTTAAGACGGCCTCCCAAGCACCAAATATCGACAGATACAGTTCTACCAGCATTTGCTTCAATTGAATCAAATCCAGTTGATCTTAATACGGAGCAGAATAGTCATGCATCTCATGCTGGAAATTTCACTTGTCCTGAAAATCTACACGACTTTGTTGTATTTTGTACAACTGATTTCACTACCATCATGAAAGAGGTTCAAGTTAGAACCCGCAGGGTGCGCTTGGTAGGGCTTGAGGTATAAATGCTGATCATCGACTCACAGTTGCTGTTAAAGGTCTATTTTTTTTTTATATTGTGCATTACATCACACGATTAACTTGTCGGCTGTGTAGGGTGCTGGGAAAACATCCCTTTTAAAGGCAATCTTGGATCAAAGAAGGCCATCCATAGGTACCAGCATGGAGAAATCGTCTGTGGACAATGACATTCAAGAAGGTATCGCTGGTGGTTTGTGCTACTCAGACTCGGCAGGAATAAATTTGCAGGTTCTGTTATAGAATGAGTGCCTTCTGAATATCACTCTGCTCCTTTTTCTTTAATTAGGTTTAACTTTAGAAATCAGATATGATCAAATACATTTGTGCTTTTTGTGTTTTAGGATACATGTTCAAATACTTTCTATGTACTAATTTATTGAAAAGAATAGATGTTGCTATCTTTGCTCTCTTTCCCTGTATCTTGGGATAGCCTTACGCCACAAATTTTCTTTCTGCTATGTCTTGATAGATGGTCATTGATTCTTAGCTTTAGTAGAGGTTGTCACTTGAATATGGCAAATCAAATGTTTTCTTCTAGAATAAGATATTAAATGGTAGAAGAGAGTAATATGGTCTAGCCACTTGTATATAGTGCATGAGTACTGGTAGTTCTAAGTTGAGTTAGCTGGGTTGATCCCAGAACTGAGGTAGCACCTAGACGTTGTATCTACTATTGTGAACAATATGAGGTCCCAGTTACTCCAATGTAGGTGCGGAAGGGAGAAACTGATGTCACTGCTGCTTTTGAAAAAGACTACTTTATGCATATTTCTCTAAATGGTCATGAGTCATGACTGTGAAATGATTGCGTTTAGCACCAACTCTGTAATGCTAAGATTTAAAATGGGAGTGAAAAAAATGACAGAAATTCTCCCGTTACAACAAAGTAAATTTGGTTGGGAGATAATTGGAGGTGATCACTTATATGTATAGAGTGGTTGCATAGAGGGAGTAAAATAGTATACTGTGCATTTTCGGTGTATTATTTGCTTATGTTGGTATCGTCATGGACTTTCTTTATGTTGTGTAAAACCCATACCAACTTCTGATTTTATACTGCAGGATTTAAGTAAGGAGGCTTCTCGTTTCAGAGATGAACTGTGGATGGGTGTTCGTGATCTGAGCACTAAAACTGATTTGATTGTGCTAGTGCATAATCTATCTCATAAGATACCTCGGTACAGTCATTCAAATGTATCAAAACAACAACCTTCTCTTTCATTTCTGTTGGACGAGGCAAAAGCACTTGGAATCCCGTGGGTCCTAGCGATAACTAACAAATTCTCTGTGAGTGCTCACCAGCAAAAAGCAGCTATTGATGCTGTTCTCCAGGCATATCAAGCTTCTCCCAGTATAACCGAGGTTATTAATTCATGCCCATATGTCATGCCCACTGCTGCCAGTTCTCTTCCATCTTTGAGTGGAAGGGATGAATATTCTGATGGGATAATGGGTGCTCAAAAACTTATTTTTGCTCCTTTAAATTTGGTTCGACGACCTTTCCAGAAGAGAGCTCCTGTACTTCCCGTGGAGGGGGTAACTGCTCTTTGTCAGCTTGTCCATCGAGTGCTTCGAAGCCACGAGGAAGCTGCTCTGAAGGTAGAAACATGCTCCTTTTTTCATTCCTTATTTATTTATTTATTTTTGTTTTTTGATTGCTGTAACTTAGTTACCATCGAAATGGAAAAAGAGAAATGTAGAAAAGAATTTGTGTGCATTGATGGGGAGACGAGGAAATGTGGCATTTGAGAAAGAAAAGAGAATAATGTTTCCAAATCTGATTGCTGTAGCTCTTCTCAGAGAGGTTATTGAGGGCAGTAAATAGAAATAAAAATAAATTGAATAGTCAAACAAGGCAATTTTTTCAAATGGAGGGTATATTTTGTAAAGTTCACTCTAAGAGCACTATTGGGAGAACTAAGCCTTTTATAAGTTTTGGGCTTCCAAGTTTATGCTTATTAAGAATAAGGATTAAGGAAACTAGTATGTATACCATAAAAAGGTTAGGGTATATATATGGCTAATAAATTTTATCACTAGGCTTAACATGATTGAATTCGAAATGTGGACTCCTTTATTTGGAATGGAGATATTATATTTTTCTGCAGAAGCATGTGCCATAGGAGGACTTTGTGTAATATGTACACAGAACGTGGTTAATATTACTATTCGGTTCAAATGGTTACCGCGAGTATTTCTTAACTCCAAAGAAAAAAGCGAAGTAAATAAATAATGCCTACATAGTAGACGGTAGAAGGACTAATCGGTTAAGAAAATAGTTGTTTCATTGCCCGCAATATGCCAATATTAATTAATGGTACCGTACGTAAATAAAACTCATTATTTAAGCAACTATTACAGCTCCTAAAGCTCCTTGGCAAGGCGTATTGTAAAACCAGCTGTTTGAGTTTGTTATTGCCTTTTGTTGTTCAAAACAAAGAGTTCCAGTGTATTTATTTTCTTGTTCCAAAGTCAAATAAATTGTATTAATTGAATCCAATTTCTCCCGTCCTATCGCTGATTATTTACTCAATACTGATCTGCTTCTATTTCTACTTTACATAAGCTAGCACTAGCTGTTTCCATTGTTCTATTTAGAAGTAATGCTGCATTCACCAAGAGAAGTATGTGCACCAAAAGTGCATAAAAGCCTTGTTGGTATATTTTGATTGGTGTGCACTTTTAGTGCACTCCTCTTGGTGGATGTAGCATTATTCATTTAGATGTTAAGTGTCAAGACGGTCATATACTGATTATTTGTATCCTCACATGAGATGGATATGATTGTAATCCATGTATGTTGGAGATGTTCTTTATCTTCTTGATAAATTTATGTCTTTATAGTTGTATTGTAGCTAGTAAGAGGGGCACAGCTCATTATATATAACTGTTGCCTTTCACTTTTCATTTTTCCCAACTATAATATGTTTATAGACAAAGTTTGAAGCGACTGCTTCTATTTTCTTGAAGGAAATTGTTAGAGACAGACTTATGCTGGAATCAGCAAGGGAGCATGAACTCTCAATAGATTCAGGTCCTGAGGCTTTGGCAAAGGCGAGCTCTTTGAATGCTGCTGCCGTGGGTGCTTCTCTTGGGGCTGGTGTTGGTATTGTTATGGCCATTGTTATGGGTGCAGCATCTGCCTTGAGGAAACCTTGAGAGCCTCCTAAGCTTCCTTCGTATGCAGTCAACAACGGATATTGGAATTTATGAGTCAGGTATAGGAGAAATATGCATTCTCTTGGTATATTTATGTTGATAGTTTGTGTTGTTTAAGCGAGTATAGAATGATCTCATTTATTCAATTGATTATTACAAGTTAATGCAAGCTTGGAGAAGGAAATTCTTCTCTTCTGTTTCTTGGTTGAACATAAAATTTATAATTTACAGGATGCGAAGAAAGTCAAACATTCTAAATATTTAGGAATACTACTACACCAGTAAGTCAGTATCACCACTGATACTAAAAGCTAGAAGTTATAAATAATTTAAAGGATTGCATATAAAACGCATGATTTATGGATGCTGCTTCCTGGTGGGCAAGTGTTTGAAAATGTCTTGCATACATCCCAACTGAACTGGATCAACTTTAATGGAACTTGAACATAAGTATTGGGTTTCCACAGTGTAATATCATGATCACCAGTCCCAGAAGGCTGCCATGTTTGGATATTGCACATGAGAATCTGTATTTTGTCAAGTGTAATTTAAGTTGATCATTATGCATCAATGCTCGAAATCCTGATTTTTGAGTACACGGTTTCAAGTCTTTAACCTTTGTTTAGGTCTTGCATCAGTTTTGAGTTCACTAAACACTCACCTAGCTGCCAAACCGGAGCTGATTAAGGCTGATTAAGGCTAGGTGTTGGCTTTATTCGGGTTCCCCATAGTTAGCTACTTAAGCTTAGATTAGGAGATCGATATATATATATATATATATATATATATATATATATATATATATATAGGAGTGCTCAAATGAGAACATATGAGAATCGTGAGAACCATTTATATTCATTGGATTAGATACAAATTAAAGGTTGAGATTTTTTTTTTAAGAACTGACGGTAAATTTGGACAAACACGTAAATGATAATCTTAAAACTAGTTATTAAATGTGAACACTTATTTTTTTTTTCCTTTCCAAACTTTAAACACACATCTCATTATTTATAACTTCGAATTAAGATCCGTTTGCATATTATTGCTTGTGATTGAATTTTCTTTAAAACAAGATCAAACATGAATATATTTTAAGATCAAATAAA
>JAOWAN010000049.1:5232132-5246123 GCA_028566635.1 Lobelia cardinalis
CCTAAAGAAAAAACGGAGGTGGCGACTCTCATTTTCACAATAAATGAGTAGTCACTAAAGAGAAGCCCAACACAACATGCACAAATCAGTTTCTCGCCAAACAATCGCCCGATGACCATTCGCTCTCTCGAGATCGAGGGAGGGCGCGAGAACGAGGGGTTCTCACACTGCCACTTGATTTTCCTCATGGAAACAATGAACAATCTGAGCACTATCAATCAAGGACTTGCAATACCTCAAATGATAGCTGCACTTCCATGGAATCGACTTTGAACCTGTCACGAACTCCACGAATCTTAGAATCGGTTTCTACAACCGCATCATTGATACATAGTTGCCGTAAAAGTAAAAGCCCATCCTTTAACGCTAACACCTCTGCCTCCATGTTTGATCCAAATCTATAATTTTTCGCAAAAGCACCCAGCATATCTTCTAACCGATTTCTTATCACCCCCCTCCTGTAGCAATGCCATTGCGACTTGACCCATCCGTATTTAGCTGATAATTGGCGTTGCCCTTTATAGTCCATTTTAGCCAACGACCCTTCTTGTGCTTAACTTCCTTTAATTGAATTTGCAAAGCACTTAGAGCAAGATTGTCGAAATTGGAACCAAAAATCGCAGGCTGATACTTACGCACAAAATTTTCCAAGTCCTTCTTAATGTTTCTTATCACCATCGCTGCTTCTACTCGTATACCTGTAAACTGGGCTATACATCTCGCCTTCCAAATTTGCCAAATACTAGAGACAAAAATGCCTACCCTGTTAGCACTCAAATGGACACAATTTTAGTGCTATTTATATGATTATTTTGGTTTGATTATATGTGATTTTATGCTTAGAATTGTTAGTTTTGATGGGTTTTCAGGAATTCCAAGCCAAGGAGAAAAAATATGAGAAATAGTGCAAAAAAGAGCCAAAAGGGTCGAAAACTGGAAGCACAAGGGCTGAAGAGTGAAAAGATAGAAGATTCGTACGGGGCAGATACAGGTTACAGGGCACGGCCGTGCCCTATCTTGGCACGCTCGTGCCACTTAATTACGAGGCTTCAGGCTTTTCTGTGTAATTAGGGTTTTATTGGGCTTTTAGTAGGGTTATCTAGCAGTCCTATATAAGGGACTGTTCCAGCAGCTTTTAAATAGATACACACATAGCAGCATTAGGAAAAAACAACATATTTTCATTTAGTCTTTATATTCAAGAGATTATGAGGAACTAATCCATTCTTCTAAGGGATTGGAGGTAAACCTTAATTATTGTTCATGTGTATGAGATAATTCTTCCTATTCAATTACTGTTCTTGTCACTCTTCTTGGTTGTATCGATTGCCTTATATTGTTAATCTGTAGTGGCCAATGCATGTTAATGATATATGTTAAGAGTTGTGTGTGAGTCTGTTCGGAAATAACATACAAGCTCGATCAATGAAGGAGTAACAATTGTTATAGTGCTATTCAAGTGTGTAACAGACGTTAGGACTGTCTTAGTTATTTTGTGCCTAAAGGGTTTTCTGTGCATCTCTATTACTGTGACCTTAAGTGTTTAGAGAAATCGGAAAGTACTGATGTTGTACCTTCTGACACGAAGAGCAAGTATATCACTGTTACACAGACAACTGCGAGAACAAGAATTGATAACTTTGCGAATTCTGAACATGAATGATAGTTAATGGTAGACTTCATGACCTTAGATCTCTAGCAACTGCTATTTTACACCAAATCAATTTAATAGTTATTCTGAATTTGTTACTACCTTGGCTAATTCACTTAAACCAAGTCCTCAGTGGATCGACATCCTATTTACCATTATCTGCATAAAACTAGTTCATCGTAGTTTTAGTCGTAAGTAGGTTAATATTATTCTTTTTTGAGTACCCACGACAGTGCGATCATACCCTTGATGCTCTAGCTTGATGATTTCTAGAGGAACTCAACCATATATATCAATCAAATGCTGGAGAGAATGATAATGCGAAACCATATTGAAGGAAGGAGCAAAATAGTTCCACACTTGTTTAGCCCAATCCGAATGAATAAACAAATGAGAGAGAGTCTCACATCGAAAATCGCTCGCACAACAGACACACTTAGATGCCAAAGAAACTGATCTACTGTAGATGGCAGCATCAACTGAAACCGCACCACTCATCAACTTTCATGCAAAGATTGAAATATTCGACGGTATCCATTTCTGCCATATCTTCTTTACCCAGGTCACTTCCGGATTTTGAGCACTTATGAACTTGAAATGAGCAGGTGTAGAAAAAGCTCCACTTGAATAATTCATATAAATTAATCTGTCATGATCCTCCTCGCAAATTGTCACTGCCTTAATTAACCGTGTTTGGTGGGAGGACAAGATCATTTCAAAGGCTTCCTTATCCACAAACGCATCTGCGATCGACAGGTAGGCATGGACTCGTAGAGGTCCGTGAAGCTTTTCCCCATACCAATTATCTTGCCAAAACGAGACATCCTTACCATTGCCCACTATCCAGCTCGACATGTGTTCCAATGGCTCTATGTGCGGGAGGACAGCCCTCTATACATGGGAACTATAAGAAGGTAAAGTGAACTGGTCGTGTTGCATTTACCTTTTCCTCATCCATTCAGCATACATCGTCATATATTGTTGAGACAAGTCTTGCTCTTCTTCGTCATGCCTCTATTCTAGTTTCCTACTGGTCGCATGGCTTTTCCGCATCATATTATCTCATCAATCGTCTTCCCACTCATACTCTCAAGATGTCATCTCCCTATGAGTGCATTTTTGGTTAGTCTCCAAACTACACTTAACTTCGAGTGTTTGGGTGTCTCTGTTATCCTTGGCTTCGTCCTTATATGTCAAATAAACTTAATTCTAGATCGCTTTCGTGTGTCTTCGTTGGGTATTCTAACTCCCAAAGTGCCTATTTGTGTCTTGAACCTATTTCTGGTCGTCTCTATGCCTTACGTCATGTTGAGTTTGTCGAGTCTGAGTTTCCCTTTTGGTCCCTCATTGCTTCTTCTTCCTCAGCTGCCATCAAGTCGGTTGAACCTCCATCTGGGCTTCCATTTTCCTTTGTTCTTCCTCCTACTTCGGTTGTGTCTCCATCCACTGTCGCCACTGACCCATCTCCTACGGGTTCGGGTGATTCTTCTCATGTGTCTTCCTCGGGTGTAGGTGCTTCGTCCCCAGCGAGTTCAAGATCCGTTTCTCATGAATAGCTCAGATTCAGCCAGACAGTGCCCTTGGCACTCAAAGTAGCGCCCTTGGCATTGCTGCTGAGAATAGAAATTGTTTTCCTTAATTACTATATTTTCTCTTTTACCTTTTAGGGTTTAGATTGTACTCCTATAAATACTTCTATTACATATCAATACAATTAGTACTTTACAATAAACCAATTGTATAGTATTGCACGGCAAATACTATATACAGGGAACCTTATATACAGGGAACTAAATAATTACAAAACTGTCCTTGCCCGTCTCGTGTAAGATTACACGAGTTCCCTGTATATAACGTTCCCTGTATATAACTATATCCGTATTGCACCCTATCTTTTCATATTTAATTTTTTTTTCAAATAATAATTTAAAAAAATTTCATGCGCACGGGTACCAATAAGTTATTTACGGCGGCCAATAAGAAGTGGGGGAAATTGTTAATGCTTGTATTTGGGCCATCAAAACACAGCCAAATAGCCAACCATTGTGAGAGCAGAATTCCACCCGTATTCAGTTGGACTGTTCATCACTTTCCCCCTTTCCTTTCCACGCACACAGCACTTCTTTTTTGTTTGTCTCTCTCTCTCTTGCCTTCTAAGCAAGCACCAGACAAGAGAGAGAGTAACAATCAATCACCAAGGTGCATGTAGTAGTGGCCAGTAGACCTCTTTCTTTCAGTATAAATATCTGTCCACCTCTTCCAATCTCCCCCTCTCTCTCTAATTTCGCACCCCCAAAAGTCAGAGCATCAGAACTCAAAAAGTTACAGGCAATGGGGGAAACTGGTTACTTATTCTACATGATACTGCTGATTTTCATTTCAATTGGCTTCCAATTTCACTCTATCCAATCAGCTCCAGACAGTTCAATCATCACCCATATTCCTGGCTTCAGTGGTTCTCTCACCTCTAAACACTATGCTGGGTAATCATTTTTTATTTTTTTGAGTTTTCATTTTCCCATTTCTTTTTCTTTGAAAAGACTTTCTTTTATGGGTTTATTCAAGGTTTTTCTGGGTTTTACAGGTATGTGACAATTGATGAAGATACTGGGAAAAAATTGTTCTACTATTTTATTCAATCCGAAAGAAATCCAGTGGAGGATCCCGTTGTTCTCTGGCTTAATGGCGGGCCGGGTTGCTCCAGCTTCGACGGATTCGTTTATGAGCATGGTATGACACCTTTGACTACTATTCACAACTATTTTTGAATTGGGCTTATGTAGATTCGGGTGTTTCACTTGTGGAGACTTTGCTAAGATCGAAATTTTACTCCTTCACTCCCACGGTGAGTATCAAAACTTGTTCATGGATCATAAAGCAAAATTAAACACTAATTTGGAACAGAAGTAGTACTATGAAGTATGAACTGGTCAATTTTTTAATCCATTCTGCTTTTATTTGGTTTGAGAAATGCTACTTCTAACCGCTACTATAATGTTTTCAAGTGTTCTATGCTAGTGCTAAAATTTTCGATTTCATTTCAAAACCAAATGACAGAGAGAGGAGTAGCCCATGATCCTTATTAAATGCTTATTAGGTTTGAGTCTCAACATGCTCCCTCGCACATAGTTGGTCTTGAGGCTTACAAGGCGGACTCATTGGTCTTTGGTTTGGGTGGTGCTGAGGATGTTTAAGTCTGGACTTCCATCTCAAAACGAATTGACAATGAAAGGAGTAACCCAAATTTTTAATTATTTACTTGCAAAGTTAGTCTCAACAGCTGCAACTACCTTTTTTTCTCTTTCTTTTTAATTACAATGCACTTAACCATTTATACAGTCTTGTGGTGTGGAAACATGCAAAATATTAATGCTACTTGTCTTCTGTATTTTTGGTATATCCAAGTACTTTCTTAATGCTTTGATGCAACATAAACCTTTACATCTACTTTCTTATGCATTGATAGACCTTTTTTCTTGGTGTGGTTTTGATATACGTGCCGAAATTTGTAATTGCCTTCTAGCAAACGATAGTGAAGCAAACACATTCAATGAATATGTTGCATCACATAGATCTTTATGATTGTGCAGATGCACTTACTTAAAATAAGGACTACAGACAAACTATTTAAAGTAGTTGAATTATATTAACATCGTGTATGATTATTGATTACTTAGATTAGCTTCCTTTCTCTTAAAAGAAAAGAAAAAGATTAGCTTCCTTCAATCAAGGGATTACGTGAAGTGCATATTTTATTCCTCCAAAGCATGTCTACCTTTGGAGGAGGTCGGTGATGTGTGTAAGATATGATCTCCTTATGTGCAGGATCAGCTGTGATCTAGGCTTCAGACAGTTCTATGGGAAATTATCAAAAAACTTTTCCGTTGTCCCATTTTGGAACATCTTAAAACTATAGGCAAAAATCCCCCAAAATGAGTTGTCAGATGGATGACCTTCCGCATTTACTTAATTCTTCTATGACTTTGGGGAGATGGAAAATTGCATGGATACGCCTGTCAACATGTGCCGGCAAATCTTATTAAGTTTCGAGGACGGTAAGAATTGTCTTAATGGAAATGTATCAAAGTCCCTAGAAAATTTGGTTATTTACATGAAATCAACATTGAAATTATATATTAGAAAATATTGAACGGAAATAAGAATTGGAGATCTAAGTACTTGTATTCATCTATGTTGCATGTATATTTTAAGATATTGTGTACATGTATATAGATGGCTGTGCTATTGTGTCTTGGATTTTGAAGATTGCTGTGTCGGAAACCATGCACAACTCGTCTTTGTCGGCATCCCACACTCTTGTCCGTCAAAGCAGTACATAGACAGAAAGTGTTTGGGTGTTGTGGTGGTTAGAGTGAGGTTCACATTGTACGTCAAGAGGGTGAATATCCAATGTTCTTTATAACTTTGATTCTGAAATGCAACGGATGGGTATGTTAGTTAAATTTTCTGTAAAGGAAAAAAGCATATGTTCTTTCTTACACTTGAGATAGGTTTATCTTGCTTTACTTATTGTTTTAAAGCCTGTACATTGTAATGCGATTTTCATTTCATATTCTTGCTAGATTATCATTCTGAAAATGTCTTTAGTTTGTTCCCTTTTCCTTTCCTAATGGGCTAGCTAACTAATGGAAGTATCCAAAACCCATACAAATACAGTTTACCAACTTGTCAGTCTGTACCATTGGATGTTTGGGAGACACTTATCCTGTTGGGCTCTTACAAGCATTGGTTTTTGGGGGTTTATTTTTGGTATCATCAGATAATGGTTTCAAATGTTACTACTGTTTCTGAGAAAAAAGAGAGAAAGTAACTGTAAAAATAGAAAAACATTGTACTATTGTCTTTGTTTTGATGCCGTCACTTTGACATACTTTGTCTTAACGCTTTGTAGATGGCACATTTGGTACATAAGAATAGTTATTTTATTCCATTCTCGCTTTAATTATCACTCTGTAGTCTGTCCCTAGTTAGACGGTTATGTGATTCTTGCGTGTTTCAACTCTCTCTTCCCTCATACTTGTTTGACTGTCATTTGTGCCTCCCTTATACTTGGTAGATTGGATTATTCTTTCTCCATGGCTTCTAGACCAAGTAATTTGTCAATCAACACTTCCTCATATCTTGCAGGTCCATTCAATTTTGAAAAGATCAGTGGAAGCCTGCCCCAATTACATCTCAATCCATATAGTTGGAGCAAGGTTACAACTTTGCTTAACTTGTAAAATTTTAATTTGCACTGTTGCCCACACACTCACACTCACTGGTCATGTACTGTATATGTGATAATTTCCTGATTTATTTGATCATGTTGTGTGTAGCAATGGTTCAAAACTTTTTCTTATAAATGAATTGGTCTTTGGCTATTGCGCCATCCATATTAATGAATCATTAGAATTCATTTCCAGTAGAAGCTTTTGGATCCAACAGTTCCGTCGTTCCTGTTGCTTCTTCCTTGATTAGGTCTGAACTCAGTAATGGAGCTCATAATGAAACTATCTTTCGTTATGCGCTTGAAGCTCTTGATATTTTTGGTTTTGTTCTATGGGCTTATTCGATTTTGTTACGAATGAAACAATATGTATATTTGAATCCTTCAGCTCATTGAGGGTTTCTTTTCTCAGGTTTCTAACATAATATATTTGGATTCTCCTGCTGGTGTTGGATTTTCGTACGCTGATAATATATCTGACTACATAACCGGAGACAAAAAAACAGCTTCTGATTCACACACATTTCTCCTCAAGGTATGAGTTGAGGAAAGAGATATATAGATAGACGAATAGCACAAAGGGCACAAACTTCTGTATATTTTGAACTGTTTTCGATAAGAACCACCTAGTGCATGCCTTCCCGGCCTCCCCCAATTGTTCGGTCTGTGTTGTTTCACAGTTTGAACCCATGATCTCCACGTCCCTGTGGAGAAAACTGTTGACCAAGGCTTGCCCCTTTATATTTTGATATGCTGTGTTACTGAACTGGTTTCTATGTGGTTAGTGGTTTGAGCTATATCCGGAGTTCCTTTCCAACCCATTTTTTATTGCTGGAGAGTCGTATGCTGGAGTATATGTTCCAACTCTTGCTTATGAAGTGGTGAAAGGTAACTCATATTTTACCTGAACTGCCTACGTATTGAGAAAAATGAAAACCCAATAATTCGGATCGTCTGCAGGAATTGATGCTGGTTTAAAGCCTAATCTCAATTTCAAGGTACCCTTTTTTCCAGAAACTGCCTAATCAATGTTTGATCCTTGGCTGCTATGTAACTTCATGATTTTCAGGGTTACATGGTGGGAAATGGAGTTACAGATACTGAATTTGATGGCAATGCTCTCATCCCGTTTGCACATGGGATGGGACTCATATCCGATGATCTCTTCCAAGTAGTTCACTCAACCTTAGACTTTGATCACTTTTCTTCAAGGATGGGCTCTATATTGAGTCCAACAAATGTTCCAAACTTGAAAAACACTTGCTTCTCATCATTCGGTTGTTTCCCACAGTAACAATTATCTGATAATTCACGCTCTATGCTGCAGGAAGTTATAAGTGAGTGTCAAGGAAACTATTATAATCCTGCCACCAACAATTGTCAAAACAAGCTTGAGAAAGTTGACAGTGTAATTTGGCACTTATTACTGCTCGAGTACATGTATTTTATGGTTTGCTTGCATACTGCATTTTTAATTTTGGGTTCTGACTATATATGCAGGTAATCAATGATGTAAACATATATGACATTCTAGAACCGTGTTATCATGATAACGAGATACGCGAGATAGTGGCTAGGAATCCCAAGTTGCCATCAACCTTCAGGAAATTAGGCGAGACTGAAAGGCCTCTTCCTGTGAGAACTAGAATGTTTGGCCGTGCATGGCCTCTTAGAGCTCCCGTAAAAGATGGAATTGTACCGACTTGGCCACAGCTCCTTAACAGTGACAGTGTCCCGTGCACGGTAAATCGTTCAACAGGCTACTTCCATTTAGTTCTGGCGATTGCATATAGTTTAACTAAAACAGGCTCCAATGTTGCCTTTCTCGTAAATGGGTGTTTACTTTATCTTACATCTGATTGATGATTGGACTTTCTTAACGGGATTGACTTCAACCCGCAGGATGATGAAGTTGCATCACTGTGGCTAAATGATGAAGCAGTTCGCAAAGCAATTCATGCTGAACCAGTGAGATTCTACAATTTTGATGCTTACATTCGTGCCTTCAGAAACTTGAGAAGTTACTGACAATGCAGTTATGAAATGTTAGGCTAGTGTAGCAGGCACTTGGGAGCTATGCACGGATAGAATAGAATTTTATCATGATGCTGGAAGCATGATCAAGTTCCACAAGAACCTAACTTCTCGGGGCTATCGGGCTTTAATATTCAGGTGGATTTCAGTTATATTTTCCCACTCATGTGCTTGCTCAGGGTCAACACCAATTGATCATAACAGTCAACTAAGACCTACCGGCTTGCCCCCTTCCCTTTTTTTTGGGGGGCGATTTATATACCCTTGATGATAACTGACGCGTTGTATGTGGCAGCGGGGATCATGATATGTGTGTTCCTTACACTGGAAGTGAAGCATGGACAAGGTCTCTTGGCTATAAGATTGTGGACGAGTGGAGGGCGTGGAAGGTGGATGGACAAGTTGCTGGGTATGTACATTTCTAGTTTGAGAATTTTGAAGTTATCTGAGAAATTGCTTGTATTACTGGAAAATTCTGCTGTTAGAATGCTTAAAGAGCTCGTAGAAACCCATTTTAACCATTCTCCTGGTGGTTGCAGGTTCACACAAGGATATGATAACAATCTTACTTTTCTCACTGTTAAGGTATGTTTAGACACGCGTCTGATAACTAGGGATGTATTCTGAGTTGTAGTTTTTCTAGTTTTGATTTGGTTCTGTAAAGTAGGTTAAGCGTACAGCGATAGAGAGAAAATGGTGGGAACTGCACTGAAATTGAAAGTAAAACCATGGTTCTGAAAAAAAGATTTGTTTTAATGATGCGACTGCAAAAGAGAGAAGATGATATTGGTTGGACTGAAGAAGGAAAATGAGGAAAAAAAAAATTATATATATATATATATATATATATATATATTATGATGAATCAAAAAACAAAATACATTGTTTGAGACCTTATACTCTTTCCCTCCCACTCAAACCATCCTATTTTTTATTTTGGGATATGCCAGTTCTTGAAAGCTTAGGTAATAAATTTCCGGAGTATCCAAATCTACGCTTGCTAGGCTAATAAAGTTGAAATTGTTGAAACAACTGGTTTTTGAAATTTTGTTTGTTTATGGAAAATTACTTCAATCTTTAAAGTGCAAAGCTTTACTTGGAGCTTTCCCAGACAGTTCTTCAGTTTTGGTGGGTGGGTGGGGGGGGGGGGTACGGTATATCAATCCTGTAATTTTCCTTGCTCCATAGTCAAGATGGCTGCAATCTTACGTCTTAACTTTGTTGCAGGGATCTGGACATACTGTCCCGGAGTATAAACCGAAGGAGGCACTGGCCTTGTATTCTCGGTGGCTGGAGGGAAAGAAAATATGAAACGATTCCATTTATCTTCATCTTCGATTGTAGTGAATGATACAATTTATACGTCCTTTTTGCTCGATTGAACTAGTTTAAGAAAAAAGCTAGATAATTTAAAGAGAAGAAGGAGACGGCATTACTGTAACTAAAGTGGGGAAAATTCAATACTCATGAATTATGAAGCGATGGGAAGATCATACTACATTATGCATTTTTTCGCTCGTATGCATCAGTAATGTAGCCCTATTCCAGTAATAAAGGGGCTACGTGTTTGGTTACAGGTTATCGACATTTTTTTGAGATTCGAGTATCCGCGAATGAAGTCGTTCATTGTTCTAAATCCATAGCTATAATTGATGTTTTCTGCACTTGAATCCTCAATGAACAAAAGGATGACTGAGTCGTGAAGCCCAGTATCATGAAATGCAACATTCAGGAATGTTTCGGATCATTTCACAAGCCACGACCGACCTCTAAACCTTCTACTTGGTACTTTGCAAATCAAAGGCCAAAAAGAAAAGTTGAACATCAAGTTACTCGAAAAAGGTTAGGCTTTGTACATTTCACTAATGTCAGAATATTTGTTTTCGTTATAACAGATCGATCAGCTTGCAAGGTATATCAAAGGCAATTTACTATGTGCTCTGTGGCAAGTACTGTTGAGTTTTTGAGTCAAAATTTAATTGCTAATTAAAGTAGGAAAAGATTTGAGTGCAATGAAATGGAAAGGAGTGGTGATCAAGTAATTTTAATTGTATTATGAGTAATTAATTAGGGTTGATTTGACTATTTAAGGGGTGGTTGGGTTAAAATTTAGGGTGTGTCGAGGGGTGCCAAGAGAGAACCCCCTCGGGGAGAAAAATATTCACTGAATGTGTTTCTTCAAAAGTGTTTGCGAGCTCATAGATTAAAACTTGAGTGTTTGAAATTCCATGATACGTATTGAAATCGTTGATCGATTGGTGAACGTAGCCCAAGAGTTGGGGTAAACAACGTTAAATCTTCTTGTCTTATTTATGTGATTATTTTTTCTATTTTGGTCTTCGTCCCAAATTAATGGTGTTCAAATAATAAATTCTTATGTATGAAGAATGAAGTTGATTTCTGCACCCAACAAGTGATATCAGGGCTGATGGTTCGATTTCAAGTAAAGAGATCGGTAGCGAAGCAACGAGAGGAAGTAGTAAAATTAAAAATTGTCTTTCGCGTGTAGAATAGTTAATTTCAGATCTACGCGATTGTAGGAGAATTGGCGTTGCATATTCGCCAATCGTTGGATTGTAGCGATTTTTAGACAGCAGGTTCACAAAGACCACAATCTTCAATCTGAATGGTAGATTGGAGATTTTGCGAAGGGTATATTTTTGGTCCGAAGTTGCTGCTGTGATTTGTGTGTGATATTTGTTATGCGCTTGAAGATTAATTTGGGTATATGTTGAAGAGAGGATAAAAAAAAAAATATTGTGGTGATAGCAAGATTTATTGAACAAGATCAACGAGGTGAAGAGCATGAAAGTTCAAAGTTTTGGAGGCAACAACAATGAGGTTTGGTTGAAAAAGATCGTGAAAGAATTTCAAATTTGAAGTGACGATGCGAGATAATATGAAATTTAACTCAAGGGGAAATTAATTTGTTGAGTTTTCTCAAAGTTCAATTTTTAATTAAAGTAGAAAAGTATTTGAGACCAAAGAAAAGGAAAGGAGTGGTGACCAAGTAATTTTAATCGTATTATGAGTAATCAATTAGCATTTATTTGGCTATATAATAGTGTTTGGATTAAAGTTTAGGGTGTGCCGATGGGTGATAAGGGAAAACCTCCATTCGGAGAAAGAAATATTCACTAAATATGTTACTTCTGGGAGTCGTTTGGTAGATCATGTCATTAATATGAGATAGTATTATTAGTAATTTTGATGGGTGTTTGGTAGCCATTTATAACAATTATTAATTAATAAGGGTAAAGTCAGATTAGGCTTTAATACCCCCATTTACCCTTATTATTAATACCTGGGTACGGGTGGTATTAGTGGTCTCACTAATAGTGGCCTCATTAATTATACTACTTATACCCTCTAATCCCATACCCCCTATCAAACGACTTGAGATGGAGATGCCTCCACTTTTATAGTACCGAAAAAGTGAATATTTGGTGAGATTCTATATAAGAGATTGATAGAATATCTCTTATATTGGTGAGCTGAGAGTATTTGTGAATTTATAGATTAAAACTCGAGTGCTTATAATTTCATGATATATATATTGACGTCGTCCATTGGATGGTGGACGTAGAGCAAAAGTTGAGACGAACCACGTTAAAACTTATTGCCTTACGTGTGTTTGATTATTTTTCATGTTTTGATGTTGTCCCAAATTAATTTTGTTCGAATAACAAATTCTTGTGTATTGCGCTCCCAATAAATACAATCCCCATCCTAAAATAAATGTTACATATTATTAATGACCGTGAATAAATTGTGATACTCATTTTAGGGCGGACGGAGTACACTACTATGTGCTTCACACATAGTTCAACTACTCCTTTGTTTATAAAAGGATGTTATCGGCAAACTGTGGCTGGTTGTGGGTTGTTTTCTGAAGTACAAAATGCATAAAGAACGAGAGAGCGGGAACCAAGGGGTGGTTCAGTGGTAGAGGCGAGCTTTACAGTATGTAAGGTCTCAGGCTTGATCCCTTTCCATGCCCTCTTGGGGCAGGAGAAAAAAAAAAAAAAAAAAAAACGAGAGAGCGAAATAAAGATCGAAGCTACGGAAAGAAATCACAGAAGAAGGGATTTCCCAAAGGGATAAATGAGATTTACATAAAGGATGATGAAGATTCACGATACTAATTAATCGGTTTCAGAATATTGGAAACAGAATTAGAAAAAGGAATTTGTTTCACATTCTAGTGTCATTTAAGTAACCCATTCACAATTGGGCTCGTCATTTTCTACTCGCCCCATCTTCTGTCAACTTGTTCTCTGCAGAATATGTACAATTCACCGAGAAATTAGTAAGGATAAAATAATTATTTGATATTTAAATTACCAATTAATTATGCGTTTGGCCTTAATTTTTTTTTTTTTTTATGTTTATTCCTTAAACTTTGAATACGCTTTACGAATAGTTCTTTTTTCAAAATTTTAGGTCTAATTTAATAAAATTCTCATTATACCCTCAATATTCCGTTAGACTAATATTATATTTAACTTTTGAAGAGCCTTTGCGCTAAGTTTAAAAATTTAGAGATTTAATTAATATTCTAAACTTTAAAAAAGTAAAAAGATAAAAAAAAAAAATATGTATATTTTATGATTTTTATTTTTTTATTATATATGTATACTTTTAATATTATGATGTTTTAATTTTATATTTATTATATTTTTTCACTTTTAAATTTATATCTTTATGATAAATAATTATTGTTAAACATTTTTATATTGGACGCATTTTCCTGGAATGGAGGCGTTAGAGCTGAAATTTATGTACGGAATCAACTTTGTACAACATGTAGGATTTGAAATTCAAGGTGGCGGTGGGTCGTCCTTTTTTAATAAGTAAGGAAAAACTGTGATTGAATTTTGATGGGGCAGCTGCATATAAACTCAAAGAGATGACGACGATGACGATTTGTCGTGAGTAGATTAGCTGAACATTAAACTGGTTTGAACCAATGAATCAGCAAGATCAATTTATAGTATACGACCCTCCTAGTATGCGGACGTCCGCACATGCGGACGGTTTATGTATAACTTGTAAAAAGTTATAGTCTTTTGGTAA
>JAOWAN010000049.1:5255191-5268826 GCA_028566635.1 Lobelia cardinalis
AAAGCACGAGTGAATAGACCTGTCGCCGCTCGTATTTCCAGCTTTAATCGGACCTCTTCTTCTTCTTCTTCTTCTTCGCACACCTATGATGTGGTGGTAGTCGGCGCCGGAATCATCGGCTTGAGTATCGCCAACAAATTCCTCCTCGAGACGGATCTCTCCGTTGCAGTTGTTGACGCTGCCGTACCTTGTTCCGGCGCTACTGGAGCAGGTACCACCTCGACCTCATTTTGATTATATCAATTCCATGTTGAGAAATTAATCTCATTACTTCTGTCTCTGCAGATCCTTTTCGATCTTTTCTTCCAATTTGAATGATAGAGAGAAATACTCCCTGCCATATCTTAAAGTTGTATCACGTTTGGATGAGTACACTATAGTTTGACTTACTTAAAAATTAAATAACTTGTGGCCACACACACACACACACACACACACACACAAAACTTACCCAAAAAAAAAGGGGACAAAATATAGTTCCACACAAACTTGTGGTTATAAACCCTTCTTCCTATTGATATAAAGCTTTCAAAGGTGGGAAAGGCTTTTAAGATCGTCCTTAAACTGAATATTGGATTCTTGCAATTAGAGGAAGTATTTGTTTGTTCAGTTGATACAAAGTCAACACTGTGGTCTACTGATCATGTATCGTATTGTTATTACTTTCTTTATATTAGTTGGTATGTAGACTATAGATGAGCTGAACAATATGATCGTATTCGATTGGAAACTGCTAGAAAGTGTACTGGGGATCTAAACTTAAATAGATTTTGCACAAAGTTTCTTCGGAACTGCCTTGTTACATTTTCAAATGCCACTTCGTTGAGTTTCACGACAGAAACTTTACGTTTGGATCCTTGTGGGCATTTGTTATCAGAGCCCTTGTATTGTAAAGAAAATAAATCTCTATGCATCTTTGGGTAAAGACCAAATCAATTTGACCAGGAAAAGTGGAAATTGGACTTTTTGTATGGAAGGAAGAAGTATAACATTTGCAATTTTGACTAAATCGAGCTTAGTCGGCAAGCACTGAGATGCCCCATTAATTCCATTGCTTCAAAGATCGTGTTCAAATTCGTCATTTATCTAACGAGTTCAAGTCTAACGTTGAGGTTATCATTTTTACCATCCATTCAATAAGCATTCATCTCCACCGAGGTTTTGTTTTCAACCCAACAAAAGGCTTCACGCCAACTACTTGGTGGTTGGCTATCTGGCATTTCTTCTCTCTTCCCTCCCCTCCCCCCATCTTGGTGCAGTTATGCTCTATTTGGGGGAATGGTTTCTATTTAAAACTAGTTAACAATGATCAGATCACATTGCTGGAGAACGCATAACTCTCCGAGGAATAAAATTTTGAAAGTAAAAGCTTACTTTGATAGAGCTCATTGATAATATGTTGGGTACATTCCTTCTTCCTGAACTCCGGTTGGTTGTAGAATTTCTTAATCATTATCTTTGGCAATTGCTCCTGGTCTAGGACAGGGTTATATATGGATGGTACATAAGACACCTGGGACTGAGAAATGGGAGCTTGCAATGCGAGGCCGTCAACTATGGGAGATATTTGCAGAGAGTATACTGTCCGTAGGCATGGATCCTCTAGAGATACTTGGGTGGAAGAAAACAGGTAACTTCTTTTCCCGTTGTAGTAAAATCTTGTATAATTATGTCATCTTTAAAATGTTTACATATATGTTTTCCCGTTCTTTTTCTTGTTTGGTAGAATTGGTTTCATGTTTTTGGTTTTAAACTTGTTGATTACAAATGTATTTGGATTCCTTTTGTGTCTATTGTATTTCAGTTATGAATGACATTGTATAGTCAACAATAGTTAAAATTATTGCACGTGAAAGTGAAAAGATGTCAGTGATTTGATTGTTCTCTTGAACTTTCAGTGGACAGTGCAATATAAGCCCAAAGAATATTCAACTTAATAGTTTTATTATAGCCCATGTTTCTCCAACTCAGCATTTGGATTTTTTTTTTCTTATTTAACTTTACAGCTGGTGCTCCTTTTACTTCAATGTAACCATTTTCCAGAAAATATTTGTGGTGATGTACTATCATAGTTTTTTGTAGTTTTTTTTCCTAAACCATCCAGTATTTGTCACCTCGTTGGGTGCCAATCAGGATTCAAGCCAGGTAGGAGAAAAAGGGCGGGTAAAGCTCTCCCTACAGAAGTGTTAATGCAGCTGCATTTCCAGGGCTCGAACTCAACATCTCTGATTGAGCTAGAATTGCCCCTTATCAGCTCATCTACCCGGTTGTTACTAGATCCTGCTAACTATAAATTCTTCATCTTGAAAGTCATGTCCTTTCTACAGGTATTGCCTATTACAGCATTTTTTTTTCTTTTCTGTGGAGGTCCCCATCTTAGGTTTGAAGATTACCTGATCCTAGTTCCGGTCTATCCCTTCCAGTGATATTTTGTTACATGTCCTAAATGGTTTTATGTAAATTATTCTATTTTCCTAGTGGTGTGTTTCGTTTGGAAAGCAAACGTTCTTTTCGAAGTTTAGGCTTTTCTTTGGGCTCTAGAGCATAATAAGCACAACAGTAGCGACTTGCTGTAGGACTGAAGGCGTTATAATGGTATATCTTCTGATAGCTGTGCTCGTTGTAGTCAACGTGACTAATCACTTCGTCTGTTTTGCTCAAAGAGCCCTTTTCAAGAATCAGATATCAAATCAATTTTGACATACTCCCTCCGTTTCACAATAGTTGATGTTTAAGGTTTGATTACAATAGTCAAGGAGTGCATTAAGTATCTCCTAAATTTTCTATTTTTGCCTTCTCTTCACACATGAAGTCTCTTCAAATTCTTCTCTCATTAACTTTTGAGGCAGTAATTACTCCTTAGTCTTGAATTGAGATAAAAGGGCAATTTAGATAAAATGTAGTAAAAATGTGTATATCATCAACTATTTTGAAACAAATTTTTATTCCCAAGAGGTCAGTTATTGTGCAACGGAGGGAGTAGTTTACTTTGTTTTAGGGGACAAAAATTATCACTGAAACATTTTTAAAAGAAAAGATTTACTTTAAATGGTTTTCATCTCCCAAACTGGAAAATGTATGCCAAATATTTATCTGATATTTAACCATGCTGACAACTACGGAATGAAGAGTTCTTTTTAGCATTCCTTCACCTGAATGGTGTCCGGTGGGCTATATGGTGTTTTGGAGGACTCTATGGTTGTATTGTACTACCTAACTTATGGATGCGTTCCTTGTCTTCAAACGATGCAATGCCCAAAATAAAGATGCAAAGACTTAATGATTTATGGTGTGTTAGTTGTGGTATGGAGAATTTGAGAAAAGCTAAAATTTGAAGATTTTGATGATCAATCTTTTTCCTGTTTTATCTGCTGAAAAATAGGCCTATTCATCTTGCCAATTTTGGCTTCAGGGAATATCCAAAATTTTCTGTTAGGATTTGGGTACATGTGGAGGATGTTTGAAGCTGATATTATCAAATTGAGAACCTTGACGACTTCCTTTGTCATCAGAGTCAGTGGCCTGTTGCTTGACTATGTTCAGTCAGTTGCAATGTCTTTTTATTATTTACAATTATAGGATTCTTTTCGATTATGAATTGAATCCACTTGACGAACGATTGAGATAAGTGGAGTTTCTAGAAAGCGATGCGAAGTGGTTTATTAGTTGATATTACTATTGTATGGGTCTATTATCGTTTATCCTAGGTATCCTAAGGTAAAACTGTAATTCATTGATATACTAGTGCTCCTGTCAACAGGAAGCTTGTTAGTTGGTAAAACCTCTGATGAGTTGGTCATGCTTAAAAAGAGAGTTAAGCAGCTATCTGAAGCTGGAATGAATGCAGAGTTCTTGTCTAGCAGTGATTTATCTGTAGTTGAACCTGCTCTCATGCTTGGAAAGGAAGGTGGGGCAGCCTTTCTACCAGATGATTACCAACTGGATGCCCGGCGTACAGTTGCTTATATTGAGAAGGTAACCACCATGTTTCTACAAAAAATAGCTGATGCCTAAGTTTTGAAATTTTTACAATCATCTTACTTCAATAAGTAGCTGTAGCTGACTACCATATGTAGGTCAACAGGGAGTTTGCAACAGACGGAAGATTCAAGGAGTATTATCATGAACCAGTGACTGGTTTGTTGAGGTAAGTTGGTTTTCTTCTCTCCAAAACTATATGAAGTGGAAAAGTAACAATTACAGAGGAATAGTAGCTGAGATTAGTTATTGTTATGTTTGTTCCAGATCTGATAGCAGTGGGGAGATTGAAGCTGTTCAGACTTCCAAAAGAACCTTGTATAGCAGGAAGGCAGTTGTTATTGCAGCTGGTTGTTGGACTGGAGCGTTGATGCATGACCTGTTTAAGAACTCAGATATAGATCTGGACGTCCCTGTGAAGCCTCGAAAGGTAAGAACATAGGATGAGATCTTCTTTATGTTTAAGTGCTTAAGATTTGTAGTCTCTTTCCAAATAGAGATTTACATCCATGTCAATGGTTTATATATTGTTGACATTTATGGTATATGTTTTATGGAGGTCTTCAAGCTTAAACTTAAGCACACTAAATGTTTATCTTTGACCAAATTAATGATTGAGACTGTAGGTATGCATATTGCTTCATCCCTCATTGGGGCAAACAAATTTGTCTTTCATGCTCAGATCCTTCTATATAGTCTTATACTAAAGAATATAAGATTCACTACTTCCTCTTGGAGCTTCTAATTTTCAACAGGAACTTGCATTACTTTTTCTGAGTTTACTTAAAAAAGGAGTAGATGTTTTCTACAGGCTTTCTGTAGATTTAAACTCATTGGTTGAGATTGATCGTCATTTGAGTAAATCATATCAACCACCAGATATGTATTTGCAACTGTTCCAGATTTGCACTTATGCTTCGAAATTTTATCTACTGCAGAGGATTACTTTTTCTGGTTTTTGAATTTCATTCTGGCCATGTGTTTTGGAGAATGGGATATGAAATTATATCTCCCTTACAGGATATTTGGTGGGGCCTCCAATCCTCTGATGTAATGACCTTTTCTCGTCAAATTTTTCCTGAAAATTCTGTTGATCTTATTTCTACAATGTTCTATATTTCTGCTGCCAGGGTCACCTGCTTGTCCTGGAGAATTTCCATTCCTTAAAACTGAATCATGGTATAATGGAGGCAGGCTACGTTGATCATCAAGCAGCAACCTTGAAATCCAATATTTCTGATTCAAAAGCTCTCCATGATGCCCAAAATTCATCTATTTCGATGACTGCTACTGTGGACACTTCGGGAAACCTTCTTGTTGGTATGTCTGCCATACTTCTAATGTTCTCCTTCTGGAAACAAGATTTACACGTGTTTAATTTCGATTATGTTTTGCACTTACTTAAAGACTTAAAGTGCTGTGTCCAACTTCCTTTCTGCAGACTTTCTTCTCCCTTGATGAACTTATTGTTCTTATCCTTTTTCCGAAGTGCCTCATTTAGGTTAATCTTGTGCATTCAATCGGCAGATGCTGGAGCCTTGTATTTCTGGCCTTTCCTGGAAACATATTTTATGGTTCTCTCTATTGGAATTTGCAGAAACCAATTTTCTTATCCTCACCTTGATCTGGTTGTGTCTTGATTCATCTCCTATTTCGCAGCATTGGATAAACTAGGCAGTAAAAATTGTCAACAGGATTCAGGGGTCCATTAGAGCATTTAAAATTATGCATGCAGTAGAGTAAATACTCCGTAAGTCTCCACTTATTTGTTTGCCCCATTCATATCTAGGGTTCCGTTGACGTTTGATTTGAGGGCTTCCATCCAGGGTTCACCAAGGTTTTAACCTAACCAACTTTAGGATGACTTGGCCTGGCATGACCTGAGACAATTCAAAGAGCATCACATGGAGGTGCTTGCCTCATGGGTTTCCCAGTGGGACTGCCAAATGTATGGAATTGACCATCAGATCCAGAAGTACGTCATGATGACTCTAGGGGACATATGTGGCATTAGTTTGGAGAAAGAGAGTGCTTATAGGGCCCCACATCATTTGCTGGTTGCCAGATAAGTAGCCGATGGCATGCTCACACAGCAATATTGTGAAGTCTCCTCATGTGCACAACATATGATGACAGGTTACCATGAATAGAGGTCTTGCCTCATCCATTCAATATAGAAGCATAGTCGCCATCTCTCTCTCTCTCTCTCTCTCTCTCTCTCTCTCTCTCTCTCTCTCTCTCTCTCCATGTTCAACTAAAAAACCTTTGTGCTGCCTCGCTCTCATAGCTCGTATGGGTTGTCTTCCCTTATCCTCTAGTCCCCGCAGACTTTCTTAATATTGTCTCACTCCAAACTTCACTAGCAGCGTCCCTCATGTCCTGGACACCCCTTGGGGACACGACCATGAGGCACATATTTGGTAGATGGTAATGAACACTCGAGTTAACATTTACTTGCGTCTTTGATTTTCTTCTAAGAAAGAAATCATAATTGTTAATATGCCTTAATCCGTTCAGGTTTATTGCAAAGCTTCAAGACACCCTGGTTAATGGGGATTCACTGCTCATACACCCCTAGCTAATTGAAGTCTCTACTGTTTTGTTTTTTTCCTATTTTTGTGGTGTTGGAAAAAACTATTATTCGTTCTCGTGTTCGAGTTTGGAAACCAGATTGGGGAATTTCTCCTTAATCACACGCCTTTATACTATTTTCATAATTTCTGTGGCCTACCAGGAAGCAGCCGACAGCTTGTCGGATTCAGCACAGAGATAGATGAGTTCATCATCAACAGCATATGGGAGCGAGCAGGAGAGTTCTTTCCAATTTTAAGAGAAATCTCTCTCGGTGATTTCAAGAAAAGCAGAGAAGTTAGAGTTGGATTAAGACCCTACAGTAAGTATTAGCACAAGAAAATTGTTTATTATTTCAATGTGATAGCCACTTCTATGATATTTTTACTGTCTTTGAACTGATGCAATCATCTAAAGGATTTTGTTGGTTTTAGTGCCTGATGGGAAGCCAGTGATTGGGCCTGTTCCTGGATTTTCAAATGTATTCATTGCCGCTGGACATGAAGGGGAAGGACTAACTTTGGTACAATTTCACTACTTTTTCTTCCTTTCTCAACGTCAGTAATGAACTCGGTGCCTATAATTTGTGTTACTTGTGTTCTGAGTTCAATTATCAGTAATGAACTCGGTGCCTATTATTTGTGTTACTTGTGTCGTGAGTTCAAGTAACCACTCACAATCCCTTCGGACTTGATGAAATATATATTTGAAATGGACATCCCAATATACAAAGCAACATAAGGGTTTATAATAAAATACTCCCTCCTTCCCAAAATGAGTGTCCAACTTTGATTATGGTGGTTCTACTTGATTATCTTTTGACTAACTATTAACAAAATTTTACTCGTGATTGCGGATTTATAGAAGTTGTTATTGAGTTAAACTTTTTTTTTTCTTACAATGATATGAAATATTACAAGCTAAAACATAATAAATTTATGCTATATAGTAATTTGATAATGTCTTACAATGACCCTTTTCAATAAGACACTTGGACACTCAGTTCGGGTTGGAGGGGGTAATAAACTGAAAATGATAATAAATCTATGCTATATAGTAATTTGATAATGTCTTAAAATGACACTTTTCAATAAGACAAATGGACATTCATTTTGTGTTGGAGGGACTCAGGGAGTAATAAACTGAATTACCCCCTATGTCACGCAGAAACCGTTCATATTTAATGTATCAAAGAGAAAAGGAAATAGTTCCAGGTCTGAAGACACTTGAAGAAATCTGTGTCTTGTACTTGGGATAAAGCATGGTTGAAATGAGCTTAAATTTGATGATAATCAAAATTCATCACATTTGATATCCTAGATTTGGGAAGGTAATTTTGGGCTCTTTCTTAATTAAACGAATAATAAACAGTGTGGGAGAGAGGCAGCATAGCATGCATTTGATGATCAGGTCATATTGTAGTTCACGTAAAGCTATCAACACATTACCTCTTTCTGATATCATTAGAATTAGAAGATTCTTGTCTGATTCTTTTCCTGTTTTCTTCAGGCTCTTGGAACTGCTGAAATGGTTGCGAACATGGTTTTGGGCAGTCCTGGAAAAGTTGATAGTGCCTCTTTTTCTCTGCACGGTCGCTAGTGCTAATGACAGGTGTGCTGCGGGAATTTAAAATGTAATGGCATATTTGGCTTCTCGTGGCGTGATGAATGGCTCAACAACCACATGAGTTCTTAACCTATAAAACTATCACCTAGAGAAAGTGAAAATTTACAGTAAAAAACAAAATCCGGCATCAAGTATGGTTCTATGTACGACTGAAGTCCAAAATTATGTCCGGAAAATTAGTTGCAAGGTGAATGACAGGAATTGAAAGGTGTTAACTTCATGGATTATATTTTCTTAAAATAAATTTTAATCAGGTGTTAACACTTAGAAGATTGATGTAAGATCATTGTCTGGGGAAAATCAATGCAGAGAAGTTGAGCTGTCTTCGGCGTTTGCTTGTGTATTCTGATTTTTGAATTGTACAACATATCTTGTAGGTGTAAGTTAGCCATGTTAATTAAAAACAACAATTATGTTCTTAGGAGCATTTAGATTAACTATACTAACTCACCAATGGCTAATTCGGTGATGGTAACCTGAGTCATTAACTGCTACATGAGCTTTAGCAAGCTGCCTCAATGCCTTGGTTACAGGAGGAGAAAGACCCTATTAATCTCTCTGACACTAAAGCGACTCGGAAACCTCAGCTCTATTGACAGTGGCTTTAGGGAGTCATCATTTCTCAAGAACAGTATAGTTCTTGATGCATATGCACATGCGCATTGGAGTTTATTCTCCCCGAGAATGGCATGAGATGGTCATGGTGATCTGAGATCACCATTGCTTCATTGCATGCAATTTTCTAATCGAAGTCTATGAGAAGTACGATCCCAGTTCTTAATACTAGGATTAAAGGTAAATTTAAGATGTCCATGGTCATTGGTAAGTTCTTGTTCAAACCATGTCATATCATGCACGTTACATGTTTTCTGCAAACTCTATATTATCCATCCATTAACTATCTTGTGTTTAGGGAGATATAATCAGCTGGTCAAATGATAATGCTGTTTCAGTACAATCTAAGTAGCAGTCCACAAGTGATATTGCAAAGTCAGTGCACATATACGAATTGCTTAACATGACGATTACTTTGATAGAGAGCATCAGAGGAGGAGATGAGATATTACTTCTGCAAAGCTCAGACGAGATGTTACCTTTTCAAAGCTCATACCTTCATGGTTACCTTCTATGTCTGGTTCCTTTATTGAACTCTTCCTAACGTGTTTTCTTTCTGGTAGAAATTTCTGTAATGCATGCCCAAAGTTTACTGTTAGCTTGTACCCAAAAACTAGTAGAATAAGAAATAAAACTGATATACTTTTGAGTGGTTACTCTGGGACAGGGTTGATTTAAGGTCTGGTTTGATCATATGAAAGATTTAGCTGGCTTTGTGACCTTTTCTTGATTTATGTGAAATGAAGAGTTGATCTTATTCTCACGGAAAGTTTTATTCTGTTTCAATTGGATTTTGCATGGTATATAATGCACTATGACGCTACAGTTTCGGCCAAGTTTATAGGTCTCAAGTTCATGAAGTTTAATGATCATGAAAACTACACTTGTCGTCCGGAGTTGTTTGAGGTACATGCTCACCCAACCACCCACCCCACCCCATCCCACAAATACACACACATCCAGCTCGAATTTATGATGAACTCTGATTCTTTCCTAGGGCAGAATCTCTCATCTGGTAGAAAATATGTATCTGAGTTGATTGTTATTGATTGCGCCCGTCTTAAATGAAATAAACATTAGTTAATAACTTGATTGCCTGGAACCTGAGCAGGTTCAGGGGACCTTTGTTAGGAACAATCATACTCTTAAAGTTAATCCCTATTCGTTCCTTTCCGTACTTTCCATTATTGCCTCTTAAGCTTTGAAGTTCTTACTTCCTCAGTTTCACCAAAAGTTTCTGGTGTTTGGTTCGGAAGAGAACCCTGTGCACACCAGGAAACATGATTCATCTGTAATAATCCAGCATCTGGGATTTACTTAAATCCCAACTAAAACCAACTACCCGAAGAATTATTGTAGGTTAAAATGCACAGGTAAGCATGGACCTTAAAGTATTTGAAAACAAGAATCGGTTAGACAGAAGGGATAAATCCAGAATCAGGAAGAAAAAATATCTGAGAGGCCATACCATCTGTGGTTTTGGCCAATCACCAGTGTTAGTGCCTTTGATGCATTTAGCTTTAAGCAATTGCACCCATCTGAGATGAGCTCTTAATCAACTTGCTGAGACCTGATGGCAGCAAAACAATTTTCGCCTCACCAGCGCCCCATTGGCAACTTGAGAACCAACCCTTGTCTCAATTTAGTAAAATGAACCTTCCTGTGTGACTCGATGCTTCCCTATAAGAAATCACAATTTGTCAAGTCTAGCGGGTACTTGGGCTGGCATGGAGCTTGCACACTTGAGCCAGATGACCGGCCCTAGCCGGCCAAAGTGTGGACACGAATGGAGCACCAATTTGGGAGCCTCGTGCGGGTCCGGTTTCGCCAATTGTATTTATATTTTAATTATCCATCGCTACACAATAAATTCCTTCGTTGATACATTAAGTTTTCTCCCCTATATAAAATTGGTTTCTTCTTCATTTTGTAAGACATAAAAAATCGCAAAAGTTGTTTCACTTCTTTATATTTGTCATTTACCTCAAGCACAGCGAAGGAGGGTCGATATTTGTCTTAAGAAAATTGCGTTATCAAGCCTCGACAATTTCCTATACCACTGTTAAGTTGTCTCCTGTTCCAGCAAGGCTTCCGTTCGGTGAGGCTTCCTTTTTAGCAAGGCTTCCTTTCAGCAAGACTACCTTTCAGCAAGGCTTCCTTTCAACAACCTTCATAAAAGACCTTCATCAGCAACCTTCATAAGAGACCTTCATCACTAACTTGCATAAGAGACCTTAGTCAGCAAACTTCGTAAGAAGTCTTCTTCAGCAACTTTTATC
Organism: Lobelia cardinalis; assembly: GCA_028566635.1. Classification (NCBI taxonomy): domain Eukaryota; kingdom Viridiplantae; phylum Streptophyta; class Magnoliopsida; order Asterales; family Campanulaceae; genus Lobelia; species Lobelia cardinalis. The sequence goes on from JAOWAN010000049.1 coordinate 5,266,261, forward strand.
AGAAACTTACTAGTAGACTCTTGGAGTTTACTGTTGTTGTTTTGGTACTTACATATTTTTAACATGGAGTACAGTTTTACTACCCACAATTCATGCGTACATGATACATTATAGACCTTTTGTGAGTTCTAACTCGGATGGCTATGCCCCCAAGCTCTCCATGGAGGTTCAATCCCCTTCCCCTTGTGTTATTGATAGAATTACAATTTGATCAAACAAAATATCAAGAGCTCAAACCAGAAATTGAGAGAAAATCCCAAAAGTGGGATAAGATATTGTGTGTATTAATTGTATTGTCTTTTATTTACAAGAAAAGTTCTATTTATATCAAACATAATATCAAAAGTTACATTTGCTACCCCTCAAGTTATATCTTTTATACTAACCGGTTCAACACAAGGTTGCTATTGGCAAGGTTTCCGTTGGAGGTTAGGTTGATGTTGACACCCTTGCTGTCAACAAGGTTTCTGTTGGAGGCAAGGTTTTCGTTCGAGGCAAGGTTGTTGTTGGCAACCTTGATGTTGATGGCAAGACTGCTATTGTCTCAATATATTCTTCCTTGACAACCCCCCTCAAACTAGAAGTGGAGAAATATTCAACACTGCAAGTTTGGATAATAAAGATGATAACTCCACAAAGGGCAAAACTTTTATCAAGAAATCTGCAAGTTGAGAGGAGGATGAAACATAAGAGGGTGAGATTAAGCCCTCTTTGATTTTGTTTCTCACAAGATGACAATCTATCTCAAATTCTCAATATGTTTGGTTCTTTCATGGAAGACATTAATAGAAGCAATGTGAATTGCAGACTGATTGTCACAAAACAAAGGAACATAAGAAGTCTGATGGACTCCAAAATCCTTGAGAACTGCGACCAACCAAGATATTTCACAACATACATTTGCCATTGCCCCGTACTTAGCTTCTGCAGAGGATCTGGAAAGAGTAGATTGTTTCTTTATCTTCCATGAGATTAAGGAGTTGCCTAACAACACACAATAGCACTCAAGGACTTCCGAGAAGCTGGACAACTTGCCCAACTGCATCACAATAAACTGACAGTCTCCCAATTGGTTGGACCGTAGGTGCGATGATTTACTTCCCGGGCGAGGTCGGAGAGAGCCAGTAGCAGAGTAGTAAAGCCCTTGACCCACACTTACCTAACTCTTGGGCTACATCCACCAACCGAACTAGACTTCACTATATTATCATGAAGTTACAAGCACTCGACTTTTAATCTAAAAACTCTCAAAGACTCTCAACTCAAAATACTCCCTGACTTTGAGATATCTGATCAACTTAAGAGCAGCTTCATAATGAGGCACTTTAGGACATTGCATGAATTGACTAAGAATGTGAACTGCATAACTGATATCAGGCCTTGTGACAGTCAAATAGATCAATCTTCCCACTAATCTTCTACATTTCTCAGGTTCAGAATAAGGGTCACATTTGTCCATGGGTAGACTTTGATGTTGTTCAATAGGAAATTTAGATGGCTTTGCCAGTTCTAACCCTGTGTCAGAAATGATGTTCAAAGTGTATTTTCTCTGGTGTAAGCACAAGCCAGTAGCATTCCTAGCTATTTCAATTCCCAAAAAGTATTTAAGCAGACCAAAATCCATGATACTAAATTAGGAATGCAGATACTTCTTAAGTAAGGCAATCTGAGTAGTATCAGATCCTGTAATAAGGAAGAACAACTGTATGCAGTGGATGTGTGGAGAGTGAAAAGTTAATGATCTTTCTTTGACTATAGAAGTCATAAGCAAGAACTGCCTCAGAGAACTTAGAAAACCACTGCTCGGGAGCTTGTTTAAGACCATAAAGTGATTTGACAAGTTTGCATACTAAAGGCCTGAAAGATGTAGAAGACATGGATGTCACATACCCTGGAGGAAGAGACATGTAAACCTCCTCATCCAATGAGCCATGCAAAGAGGCATTAGAAACGTCCATTTGATGAATGCCACACTGTTTAATAGAAGCTATTTCTAGAAGAATGTCACGCCCCGAGTCCCGTGACGTCACGTTTCCCGGGGATTGACGCAACGATAACCCAAAATACGATACGCGGAAGTGATTTACAATAAACCCTAGTGACTATGATATCATATGTAACACTCCAGACGAGAGACTACCTTGGTTTTTTTTCTTTCCTTTCTAAGTACATGACACATATACATACATGCATACATACCTACACACAACTATCTGTTAGCATACATACACATACATGTACAGCACCTATAAGTCGATATACAGTGGCACAACGCCATGAGTATGGAGCTACATGCTCGTAGGAACCAAAAGAATATACATATATAATGTTCCTAAGGCGCTACGCCAAGCTCCCCAAAAGATCCACATCCATAACCCTGTCACCTGGAAGAGACACAAGAGAGAGGAAACATAGAATACACAAGGGGTGAGCTTAATAGCCCAATAAGAAGTCCACCAACGTGGCTAGGATACAAGTGTTTAGATATAAACATGTAACACATATGGAAGGTATATGGCAATTTCTCAAGTGTATACAAATCTAACGATGACCTATCGAAGTGTAT
>JAOWAN010000049.1:5278001-5288961 GCA_028566635.1 Lobelia cardinalis
GAGAGAGAAAGGATCAAGAAGTGAAAGATGTACTTCCAGAACTTTGAAATTTTGCTATTTTTGGAAAGAATCACGCTTACAAGCCCGCAATGCACATCGGTTGTTTTTGCTTGTCTGGTGTATTAATCATTACTCTTTTGGAAAGGGTACTTGCTATTCTTTTGTGATGAATAATTTTTTAAAAAAATGCAAAACATAAATAGTTCTGTGTTCTTGAGTATTTAAAGAAAGATTCAAAATTACTTAATTTTTGCCTTGGTAGTGAAAGAAATTAATTTAAATCAATTTTGATCTCTTATTTTATTTTAATTAAATTTTAGATCAAAAATAATTTGTGCATAATATTGAACTCAACCCGTTTTAATTTTGAATTGCTTTAATTAAATTTGGAAAGTGGTGGGATCCACTAACACAGTGGGGCTCATCACATGTGAGTTGTGGCACACACTATGGCACACAATGTGTCATAAGAAATCCAGACTCTTAAATTTGAGATGAGAATAAGCGTGTGAAGTGATAATGATGAATGTAAAATGGTCAGATTTAGATTTGACGAAAGTCATTAGACGCTTTTGTCTTAGGTTGTGCTCACGTAGTACATAGGTTGCGATTTAGGTTTTGGTAATGATACGAGTCTCATCATTTTTTTTTTAATCTCTTTTATATTTTTTCACTTTAATTATTACAAAAAATTAAATAAAATTAATAAAAATTGACTTTTTGATTCAAAGTGATTTCACTACTAAGTTGATATATATCATTGAGATTTAAAATTTTATTTCTATTTCTATTTTTTGCAGTTTAGATCTCAATATTTTTGTAAAAAAGCGTAAAAGACCCTCATGTCTAACTTATTGCCGTTTGAGTCCTATACTAATTTTTTTTGTTGCGTAATAGGTTATTTTTGACAGAAATTGTCAAAAAACTAACGATTAGGACTAACATGCATGAAATCTTATTTTTTTCATGGATATTTTCCTCTTTTTCTTACTAGGTAAATTAAAGGAATTAAATGTAATTAAATTACACAATTAAATTTTATTTAAATACTTAGTTGTTTTTAATATTTATTAAAATTAAAATATTTTTAATTAAATTCTACTTTAATTAAAATATACCTTAATTAAATAGAATTATTATCTTAATTAATTTATTCTTAATTAAACATATCTTAATTATGATTAATATATTAATTAAATTTTACTTTAAATGAATTTACCCTAATTAAATTTATCCTAATTAAACTTATTATAATTAAATTTATTCTAATTAAATCTACCCTAATTAAATTTACCCAAATTAAACATACTTTAATTAAATCTACCCTAATTAAACCTTTATATTTATTAAAATTAAAATATTATTTAAAAATAATTCCTAATTAAATAGTATTTTAATTCAGTCAAACTCTACTTAAATACTTTAAATTAAATTAATGTCTTAATTTAAATTAATTACTAATGAAAAATCATCTTCTAATTAAAGAATTACCTTAATTATAATTAGGGTAAACTGCAAGAAAAATCACTCAACTATACCCGTTTTTTACATTCAGTCATCGAAGTATTTTTTTATTGTTTTTCATCATCGAACTTTCGTTTTTCTACTGAAAGGCCACTCCGTTACATTTTGGCGTTAGTAAGCCGTTAAGTTACATATTTTGAATAACAAAATGGTCCAACACATCTAAATTATAATTTTAAAGTAGGAGGGTGTATTCATCCTTCCACTCTTTTCCACTTTTTTTTTTTTATAAATTTAATTAATTTTTAAAATTCATGAACTTTCTTAATCTCTTCAATCAAAATTTAAAAAATTAAATTAGTCTCATTTAAATCTCAAAGTTTATGTTTAAATTAACTAATAATTTCTTTAAATTGAATTTAAATTTTAATATCAAAATTTTGAGAATTTTATAAATACGCAAATTGAACATCGTAGCTAATATAAATGAATTCAACAAATAAAGAAATAAATATTAAACACCAAAAAATTTATAGAAAAATGAATTTAACATTAAAAAATATAAAAATAATTTATACATAAATTAATACACGAGAACTTGTTGCATGTACATTTTATAAAAAAAAAAAAAAAAAAAAAACTGAATTCAACGTAAAAGTAAATGAGCATTAAGCACTTTCGAAATAAATATCTTCTTCGGCGGCGGCATCTTCGTCTTCTTCGACGGCATCGACGCTAGGAGGTTTTGATGCTCCGCAGATCTCTCAAATTTTCTTTTTTCCTTTCATGATGGAATCTATCAAGTGCAAAAAACAAAGAACAATTCATGAAAAGTTTCGAGACTATGTTTAAACGTTTGCAACATTAAAAATGTCTTTTCAAAAATAGTTCTTTTTAGTTTCAATTAAGAAAAAAAAAATTGGAAAATAGTTCTTTTTTGTGTTGAAGTTTTGTGTTTTTGGACACGGGAAAATTATGTGCACCACAGATATTCATACCGATAGATTAATAATGTGGATAATTCTTTTTTAATATAATTATTATCATGTGCTCCTCCATAAGTACTTGTAAGTAAGCATGAAAACAAAAAAATTGTACTTAAAATGTAAGAAGGGAACTAAGTAGTAACTATTGTTAACTTATGGTTCAAATTAAACATCAAAGCTTGCCTTGGAGAAAAATGGTTGTTTTAACTTCTAAGCCAATCAATCATCTTCACCTCCACTACTTTTCTCATAACTCTCAATCAAAATTGGAGACAAGTTATAAGCCAGCCAACTAGGTCTGTTAATTTGTTACCCATTAACCCATTTTAACCCGCTTTAACCTGTTAAACAGCTTAATCCATTTCAACCCATTTAATTATAAAATTGTATATTAAAGTATGTAAAAAATATTTTTTTTTGTGCGAAAGAGTATTCAAATGATAATTTAATTTTAGCTTAACCTATTTATTACATAATTGAGTTGATTGGTTAATTAAATGAGTTATAATAGGTTGAACTCATTACAACCTGTTATTTATTATAACTCAACCAATTACAACCCATTTAACCCAAATTGACAGCCAACCAACCAACCATCATTTGAAGCAAAAGCTATTGAGTTGGAGTCTTTCTTGCTCCACTTTTTCCTCCCACACCACAAATTGCTTCCCTTCAATTCAGTTGCCAGCCTTTGTGCCATTGCCTCTAGCCTTTTCTTTCAATTCCCCCCCCCCCCCCCTGAAACTATCTCGTTCCTTGTTTGTTTCATAATGTGCCAGGCAACCATGAGTCTTCTTCTCTAGTCCCCATCTCGTTTTCTCTTTGTCGTGCATACAACCTTCGATCGACAAATATATAAGTTTCAAAGGTTTGTATATATTGAAATTGATCGATCGAGCTCGTTCAAGAGATTGATATAATTAGTTAGTACTAATAATATATAGAGCAACCCTTGATCATACAATGGATCCGGCGGAGCTACGTCGGGTTTTCCAAATGTTTGATCGAAACGGAGATGGAAAAATCACAAAGACGGAGCTTTCCAATTCATTAGAAAACCTAGGTATATTCATTCCCGACAAGGAACTCACTCAGATGATTGAGAAAATCGACGTCAACGGAGACGGGTTCGTGGATATTGAGGAGTTCGGGGCGTTGTACCAAACGATAATGAACGAGAGGGACGAGGAAGAAGACATGAGAGAAGCGTTCAACGTTTTTGATCAAAACGGGGACGGGTTCATCACGGTGGAGGAGTTGAGATCGGTGTTGACGTCGCTAGGGTTGAAGCAAGGGAGAACGGTGGAGGATTGCAAGCGGATGATAACGACGGTAGATGTTGATGGAGATGGAATGGTCAACTACAGAGAGTTCAGACAAATGATGAAAGGCGGCGGCTTTGCCGCCTTGAGTTCTAATTAAAAGCTTACACCTGCTACGTACGATGATGATCGTGATGCCATTGATTTACTCGATTATGTACCTTGAGTCTCGAGGTATATCGAGATATAATGAATCCGAGAATTATTTCATGTACTTGAATGTGTACTTGATGAGGCCTAGAGGGAAGCTTTAATTTGAATGTAGATTTTGTGGGAGAGACCTCTCGTTAACCATGCATGATTAATTTTGTCTCCAGAGAGAGAGAGAGAGAGAGAGAGAGAGAGAGAGAGAGAGATTGTAATTATGTAAATTGTTGGTTTGATCTTTTCTTTTTCCTTCCTTTTTTTTTTTTTCTTGGTGAATAAAAGTTGTGTTTTATTGCATTTCAAGTTTATAACTTCTATTAATCTCTACCATCTTACACATTTTTCTCCTACATGAATTGCAAACCGATCGATTGATCCCAAGTGCAAAATGTGATGATATCTGAGGACGAATATGCGTGAATCTTCAGTTCATTGCGAAGTATATTTTACAATATGTAGGAGTCTCATGGAGAATGAGAACCTAATCCTAAACAAGCTAGGATAAATATGTACATACACAAATATATTTCATATACTTCTATATTCCCCCTTAAGTCGGATGTCCTGTGGCAAAGTCCAATCTTGTCACGCAAGATCAAAAACTGAGTCCGCGAGAGTGGCTTGGTATGAGCATCAGCCAACTGATATGTCGAGAATTGAAGAAACATGAGCCACTCGAAGACAGCCATTCTGAACCTTCTCCCATATATATGAAATGGAAATCAATAGCAATGTGTTTCATCCGAGAATGAAATACTGGATTAGAGCACAAATATGTAGCGCCTACATTATCATAATAGATCACAGGAGCAGGCGATAAAAAAAATACCAAGCTCAGTGAGAAGTGAACATATCCAACAGATCTGAGTAGCAAAAAGCAATAGCTCTATACTCAGCCTCTTTTGAAGAGTGGGCAACCGTGCGTTGTTTCCGCGAGCTCCAGGTAATGGGAGTGCCACCAAGATAAGTAACACAGGCACTCGTAGATGTGTAATCATCCTTATTACCTGCCCAGTCTGCATCTGAGAAGGCATACAAGGATAGAGAAGAGTCGCGACGCAAAAGAATACCAAGATCCAGGGAGCCACGAAGATAGCGAAGTAGCTGCTTAGCAGCACTCCAATGACTGGTAATGGAGCAATGCATGAACTAAGACATTTTATTTACCGTAAAGGAGATATTTGGCCAGGTCAAGGTGAGATATTGTAAGATGCCCACAAGTGTATGGTACGCAGTAATACCTTCAAGTGGAGAGACATCTAAAAGAGAAAGTTATGCATCAATGGCAAGAGGAGTTAGGACCGGCTTCGAGTCCAACATATTAAATCGAGATAACAAGTCCACATTATATTTCCTCTAAGACAAAGTAATGCCACGAGGATGAAAAAGAACCCTCAATGCCCAAGAAATTCGAGAGCGCCCCAAGATCCTTCTGTGTAAACCGAGGGAGAGTGTAGCAATAAAATTTTGAATAACCAAGGAGTCATTACGAGTGATAACAATACCATCCACATAAATAATCACATACATAACTATAGAGTATGTAGTAAAGATGAATAATGAGGTATCTGAGTGGGAGTTTCGAACCCATGAGATGGCAAGAAAGTACGAAGCTCAGAGTACCATGCTTGAGGCGCATGCTTAAGACCATAGATAGACTTACGCAATCGAGAAACATCATGATCAGGCATGTCTCGATCAATAAACCATGGAGGTTGAACCATTAAACATCCTCGGTCAAAGTACCCTGCAAAAAGGCATTACTAACATCTAGTTGGCGCATATATAGACCAACCTCTGTTGGCAAAAATATTCAATATTAATCTGATGGTGATAGGCATAATAATAGGACTAAAGGTCTCATGATAATCGACACCAGGTTGCTGATGAAAGCCTTTAGCTACAATGCGAGCCTTATAGCGCTCTATATATAGAACCATCTGAAAGATGCTTGATCCTGAAGACCGATTTACAACCAACAGCATTAGTAGCAGCACTAGGAGGAACCACTTCCCAAGTCCCATTACGTAACAATGCATCATATTCCTCAGACATGCCAGCTCGCCACTTAGGATCCTTGAGAGCCTATGAAGCAGTACTGGGTTCAAGATCAAGATCAATGGTTTGTTGAAGATGAGCAGTGAGAGATAACTTCTGAATGGGCTAGTGAATATTATTCTTGGCATGAGTGAGCATAGGATGGATGTTCTATGGAGAGGGGGAGGTATTAGAAGAAGTGTCAGAGCTGGACTCGGGAGTAGGGTTGAGAGGAGGCGAGACACTAGAAGCATGAGAACCAGTAGCGGGGGATTAGGAGATGATGCCAAGGGAGATACAGGAGTGGTCGAGGAGCTGGTAGGTATAAATTGAAGGAGAAAAGTGACAGAGGGTGTGATATCATCATTAGAGGGGGAAGAGGTGGAAGAAGAGAGACAAAATGGGAAGATGGATTCGACAAAGTTAACATGACGAGACACAAAAATGCGAGAGGAAGCACGATCAAGGCAGAGGTAGACACTCTGAGTGAGGGAGAAGCCAAGAAAGACACAGCGGACGGACCTCGGCTGAAGCTTGTGAGAATTATATGGACGAATCCGGGGGTAACAGAGACAGCCAAAAGTACAAAGTTTCTGATAGTTAATTAAGAGGGGAGGCAAAGAGTTTTTCTATGGGAGAGACCATATCGAGAGTGGGGGTAGGCATACGATTAATCAAGTACACGGCTATAGCAAATGCATAGGGCTGGTAAGTGAGAGGAATGGAAGCAAGGGAGAGTAAAGAGAGGCCACTCTCAATAATGTGTCGGTGACGCCTCTCCGAGAAGCCATTATGCTCAGGAGTATATGGAGCTATGGTGAGATGTGTGATGCCATGTGTGGTGAGATGTATGATGCAAGGGCGATGTATTTGTCACCATTATCCGAGTAGAGAGTGAAATACGAGTTTGGAAGTAGTTTTCAACCAAAATTTGAAAACGCATAGGGTACAACCATATATAAAGATAACATAATATTTGAAATTAGCTAGAGACAAGAGATGAGAAGTCCACACTTCTGAAGAGACAATTTTTAATGGACATAATAAAATTATACTAGAAGTAGAAAAAGGGAACCAATGGCTTTTATTAGATGAGCAGGCATCACACTTAGAGAGTGTAACCCAGAACAAGGTAAATGAAAACGAGAAACAATATGTTTAGAGATAGACTCAGCAAGATGACCTAATCTATTGTGCCAGTTGACCAGACCGGCTTTATTAGTGGAGAAGCATACCAACGGCTGCCGAGAGGAAGCACGGGTCTGCAACTCTTAAACACCATTATTGGAAGGTTCCACTACCAGGTTGGATCCCGTGTTGAGGTCCTTGATAAGAAAACCAGAAGGGAAAATTTCAATAGAGACATTGTTAGTACGACGTAATTGAGAAACATAGATCAAATTCTTGCTCATATTTGGAACACATTGAACATGGGATAATTGTAAATTACGATCGAGAGGATGAGGGAATAGAGGATAAACTGGTGTGACTAATTGGAAGAGCACTGTCATCGCCAATCACCACTTCATCACTTGCGGTATAAGGTGCATGAAGTGAAAGATTGGACAAGTCCGAGGAAATGTGATGCGAAGCGCAAGAATCCAGTAGCCAAGAGGGCTGCAACTGCGACATTAGGGCTGGAGTTGGCAGCAGTGGCGGGCTTGGATTACTGGCAGCGAATGCAAGAGGCTTCTATAGCCTTGTTTAATTAGGAGTAGACTCATAGGGAGGTGGGAATCCGGTAATCTTTTACAACTGTTAGAAAGAGTTTGTAAGGTTGGTGAAGTAGATAAGTTTGGTAAGGTTGGTGAACTAGGTGAGGTTGAACCAATGTGAATTGGTCCAATGCACTACTAGAAAACATTGAAATAGGGACCGACAAGTTGATCCCTATATTTAAAATAGAGACCAACTTTTTTGTACACGGGACCGTCAGTTGCTATCAGCGACCAACTACGGTTGGTCCCTATTTGAGACCTACAAAATTAGTCCCTATTAGGGACCAAGTTGGTCCCTATATCTCAGTTGCTATTTATTTTTAAAATAATTTTTTAACTAATTAATATTATTAATTTATATATTTTTATTATTTAAATATAATAAATATTTACTGATAACTATTAATAATAATTAATAATTAATTAATATCAATTATTATTAAAATCAATGAATATTAAAATTAATTAAGTAATGATAACTAATGTAACAAATATAATAATTTTATTAATATTAAAAAAACACTATTCAACAAAGATGTTTACATATACAAATTAATAATTAAAACCCCTAGTCATAGTGTCAAAATTACAAAAAGATTAAAAAAAAAAAAAACCCTAGTCATTATGTTGGTCGGCTTCTCATCTACCTCCAAGAGATGGTGACACGTGACTTGCAACCTCAAGTATAATGAACAATTTAGCGGCTTCATGTTGGTGTTTCTTGAAGTTCTCGACATATCCTCTTTCACAACATGTCAAAATCAGTGTTTTGAAAGAATAAATAGGAAGTAACTTATGTCCTAAACTCGAACTACTTAATAAAGGAATGAAAAATACGGTATTTCTAACAACTAACCGTCGGTGAAGTCATTATAACCTCACAGCATCAGATAAAAAGAAAGAAGAATGACAAAAGCCAAACTCAACTTTATTAATCAATCAATTCTGAATTAATGATGGGGGATTAAATTAATGAATGACATCTCAGTTTGTTAACAGAAAATTATCCCAAACATTTCAGATTAATCAAACAATTAAAGCAAAGGAACAAAAGGTAATATTAATGAATTCATATTGATATCAAAGGAACAAAAGTTCAACCTGACCACTCAGAGTTCCATATTTCTGCAACTTGTATATCTTCCAAGTAACACAAACAGGAAAAGTCAAATTTGTATTAGTTTTTTCCCATATTAAATTGGTATTATATCAAAATTTGTTTCCTTGAAACAAAAAGTATTCATCCATAAACCCTTTTATTGATGAAAATATCAATGAATGATAAATAGGAAAAAAAAAAATCTAATTACCACAAACGCTGGTGAAATGATCAGAGCAGTCTGTAACAAGATCATCAAAGGAAGGGATGAAGCCATGAATCCCTGCTGACTTTCCATGTCCATGATCTTCTATCCCATACACTGCATACCCTGCTTTTGCAAGCCTCATCCAAGTTCCTGTGTTTCCAATTAAAAAAAAAGAAAATCACAAATTATTTGCTATTTTTAGAATTTTAATATTCCATGGATGATAGTGATTGATTATAAGAATTTATATGGTAGGATTTTGAATGGGTATTTCTTGAGGCATATATTAACCTTTCATGGAGATACTGCTCTCCATGCCATAACCATGGCAGAGAAAGATCAAAGCTTTTGGCTCAACATTTTCAGGTACCCAACTGCATGTGAAAAGCTTCATTCCTTTTGAATTCAATATGAATTCCTCTACAACCAAACACACAAAATTGAATACAAAAACCCCAATATTTATCTTTTTAAAGCAAAGGAACAAAAGGTGATATGACATGATAACTCCACAACTTACTAGTTCCACATACAAGTGCACTACAAACTGAAATGGTCTTTGTGCTAAAAAAATATTTGGGAAAAAGTTTATGATCACTGTAGCTAAGTCATACAAATCATATCAATATAATTACTAATGGCATGTATATGTCGAAATGAATGCACACCAAAAACATAAATTTAATGATTAAGAAGGAAAACTTCTAAAATACCAAATTTCACACCAGCTAAGAAATAGTAGCAACCAAAACAAAAAAAATAAAAGAAAGCACATCTACAAAGCTTTGAATTGGAAAAAAATAACAAAAACCCAGAAAGTTCCAAACCACTTTAGACTGTTTTCAACTGGTCCGAAAGAATCAATTTCTACTAACCGAAGAACAGTTATGAACATTAATAAATTGAATAAAAAAACAAAGAAATAAAAGAAAATATAAAAAAAGTACCAACCAGTGTCATAGCCAAAGAGCAGACCGCCGGTACCGGCGACGACCGTTCTTTTAGAGAGCATTTTGGAAGAAATTCGGTAATTGTGAGATAAAGCCTAAGTTTGTGAATGTCTCTTCCAAATTCCCCTATCTTCAAACACAAACCTTACCCCTACATTCATCCTACCAATAAACCAAACACCAAGGGCATGTTCTCCCAGGTGACTTTCATGATTTTTAAAATTTGGTTTTTGAAATTATTATCTAGGTTTTTATTTATTTTTTTCTAATTTTTTCTTATACACCTATTATTTTATCACTGCTCCTATATTTTAAAACATATTTACCTGTTTTCTATACCCTTTCTAAAAGTGTATTTAAACTTTCTATTTGTGGCCCCATTTGTATCATCATTAACCCCATCAGACTATTCTTCCCCCTCCCCTATTCTGCAGCATATGTCTGCAAATTATTTTAAGCGCTCAAGCGCTCCTAGCACTAAACGCCCCCCTAGCATGTGTATCTCACTCTCCATAAAAAGTAAGTAGTAGCTGAGAGTGAGATTTGGGAAAAAGAGCATACATATCATATTAATTAGTGCATTAATTTTTGCCTTAATTTGCGGTGAAAGAATAAATTCCGTAATTAATGTATTTTGAGAAAGAGCATGAAATACAATAAAAAGAGCATATCACATTAATTATTACATTAATTAGTTTGTTATCCAAGTTAATTATAAAAAATATATATATGCACATAAATTAAAAAAGATTATGTATAATATGAAAAAGAGTATGATAAGTATTCAAAAGATTATAATGTATATAAAAAAGATTATAATAATCATATGCATATGAACATTTTAACATTTGTTTTGAAAGAGCATGAAATACAATAAAAAAAGCATACATATCACATTAAATATTGCATTAATTAGTTTGTTACCCAAATTAATTATAAAAAATAAACATACGCACATGAATTAAAAAAAGATTATGTATAATATGAAAACGAGTATGCTGAGTATTCAAATGAGTATAATGTATATAA
>JAOWAN010000049.1:5289061-5300493 GCA_028566635.1 Lobelia cardinalis
AAACAACGTAATAAAATGAATATTTTATCTCAGGTGCTCCTTGCTAGGAACACCAGGGTGCTCCATATACCAACTGTATTGATGTGCCTCAATGATTTTTTTTTTTTATGGCAATATGTTATAATTTAGATGCAATTATACTTTAATTAATATCCTGAAATAGGCTTCTTATGTTAATCTCATGGTGTAGTAGTGTCTGTGATGTTGTATGCAAGGTGTTTGGTCAGGGGCCTGTTCTTTGGCCACTTTATGAAAAAGAAAGTCGGTTCCTGGGAGGTTTTCTATGGATACATTCAGCCCGGTCTCTGGATGTAGCTCAGACAGCTGCAAAGCCAGCAGGAAGCACTGCAGCCAGCACGGCTGCTGGAAATGGTTCGGCTGATGCTAAACCAAAGAGAAAAAAATTGAAAGGAAAAAGAGCTGTTGTGAAGTGGTTAAAGTTCTTCAGATATAAGAAGAAAAAAGATTTCCAAAGAATGACGGCAGAAGAAAAAATTCTATTCAAGCTGCGGAAGGTAGTTTCATTCATACGATTAGATTTTTGCTCACTTTATTCAAGAAAAAGTTAGAAATAGAATTTTTCTATTCCAGGCTCGCAAAAAAGAGGAAAGGTATGTGGAAGCTCTTAGGAAACTTGAACCTAAGGAGACATCAGAAACATCTCATGATCCAGAAATACTGACTCCAGAAGAGCACTTTTACTTTTTGAAAATGGGCCAGAAAAGCAAGAATTATGTGCCCATTGGAAGACGGGGCATTTATCAGGGTGTGATCCTGAATATGCACTTGCATTGGAAGAAACATCAGACTCTACAAGTGATTGTGAAGACGTTCACGCCAGAGGAGGTTAAAGAGATTGCTGTTGAACTGGCGAGATTGAGTGGAGGGATTGTGCTCGATATTCAGCATGACAACACGATCATTATGTATAGAGGGAAGAACTACTCTCAGCCACCAACTGAGATAATGTCTCCCAGAATTACTCTTCCCAGGAAAAAGGTTCTCCTCGATTCTCTTCCTGTGCGTGTGTGTGTGTGTGTGTCTGCATGAAAATGAAATGGGAATATGTTATGATTTATGAACATACTGCCTGTGGCAGATCTAAAATTTTGTTTTGAGGGTGAAATTTGAATTATAAGAAAGAAAGTATGATATTCAGAGAAAGTGGTTTTTTAATTTATGTTTCATAATCTTCCTGGTAGTAAGTGTGCAACAATACAAGTAAAATTGACTAGAGAAGGCATTCTTTAAGGCATCATTTCTTCATATTGTTTTCCTAGAATTAGGGGCACTAATGCGAAAATTATACGGAGTGCCTAGGAGTGCCCTAATGCACATAATAGTTATAAATTATGCACATATAAACCTTTATGTGCATTACTAATTATGTTATATGCATTATAATTATGTTATGTGCATATTTTATAACGTTTATGTGCATTAAGGCACTCTATGAGCAAGAAGTGCCTAGGCACTCCATATAAAGATTGGCACTAATGGGGCTAATATAAATTTTCAGGTGTTGATATCAGCGTGTTTTTTTAAAAGTTATAACAATAAAGTGGCATTTTGAAACTGACTCCTTCCATAAGTGTCCTGTTTTGACATTTTTTTATCTAACTTGTTTAAATTTTGACAAAACAAATTTGTGAGGATCGACTCGTTGCGAATTTATAAAAAAGATTTTTGATAGTTTCCTCAATGTTATTACTAAGATTAAAATTTTAAAATTTTGAACACAATAAATATATGTTAAAAAACAATTTGATAATTTTTTAAGTTGACTTTTCAAGAATGAAAAAGGACACTCTTTTAGGGGTTGAGGGAGTAACTGACATGAACCTCACTCCATATGTCCCCCTCTCCCTTTCTCCCAATAAATAAATAAACAAAAAGAACTTGGAATTTCTCCTTAACAAGCGAAACATGTAATGCAATCTGTCTTGGGCTTGGCACAACTTTGGTTTAACTGTAATTTTGACGTATGATTTGTTATCCGGTTATCTTTAGCACTGGCAAGGAAAACTTATATTCGTTCCACTCATGTTGCCCTGTTTTACAGGCACTTGATAAATCTAAATACAGAGATGGCCTACGTGCTGTTAGGAGATACATACCCAGACTTGAGCAGGAGCTTGAGCTGCTTCAAGTAAAGGCTCAGAGTGAAAGTGTGCCTGATGACAAATCCCAATTAAGCGATGCTGGTATAAAATCTGGGGATCTTTCTAGTTTGCAAGCAGAAGCTTATGAAAAGCTAAGAGAAATGGCTACTGGGAATGATGAATTAGAAAAGGATGATGATATTGAGATGGGATCTGGAATGAGTTCAGATTCAGAAGATTTATCAGATATTTTTGAAACGGACTCTGAGGCAGAGGGTGAGAAGGAAGAAGCACCACTTTACTTGAACGAGTTTGAAAAGTTCCCAAGTCAAAGAGATGGAGAAGCAGAAGATTTTGAAGAACACCTTCGTCGAATCTCGGCCAACGCAAGGAAGGCAAAGTCATTGGACAAAGACTTGGAGCCAGACTTTGATGAGGTTGATCGGTTGGTTCTACGAGCTGCGTCACTTTTAAAAAAGAAGAGTTAGAAATTTATTTGGGTTGCTAGTGCTTAAAGACACTTTTGTAGGAGAATGTATCTGTATGAATACTTTCTGTATTAGGCCAAATTATGTGAACGGTGAACCTCTGTCATTTTCCTTAATAAATTATCAAAATTCAACTTCTTTGATACTTCATCTCAAGAAGATCAGTAGACCTTCTTAGTCCAAAAATGTAGCCTTGTCTGACTTTGCACGTATATAAGAAATATCAGCATATTGCAGCATTAATCCTCCATATCTAATCTATTATATAAAATATATCCACTACATTTTTGGCCCTTTTTTTTAATTTGTTAATTAATTGAAAATATAAAATCTACAGTAGTTTCCTTTTGGCCCTCTTTTTCTTATTTTTTTCGTTACAGCTTTTCTTCAGTAATTCGGTTAATTCTTTTTCTTTATAGCTTGCTCGAAACATCAATTGGCCTTCACAATTTTTGCCTAAGTGTTAAAATTATATTTATGAAGAAATTTAAACATAAAAATCTGATTGTGTTAAAATTATATTCATGTGGCGGAAGGCCGCAGCATAGGTGTGAATTGGGGGAGGCTTGCATCACAGAAGTTGCTTCCTTCGATGGTGGTTGACATGTTAATGACTAACGGAATCGACAAGGCGGAATTTTTCAGTGTCAACGACGGCGTTCTCAGCGCATTTACCAATTCCAACGTCGAGCTTTTTGTCAATGTCCCCAACGTTGAATTTGTTTGCGTGAATAGTACCGACAAGGCCATAGTTTGGGTGAATAAAAATATCCGCCTCCCTATCGAGCAGTACAACATTTCCATAAGGTGTGATGATTGATGATGATTTCATATATATATGGAGGCAGATTATCCAAGAATCTTCATGGAGGTCTTGCTGCGAATGAGCTTGCAGATCAAATCAAGGTGCTCATGCCCCATGCCACTGATATCCTAAAGCCAGTCAACAAACCATCAGACCGACCTAAAGGAGAAAATGACCGAAATCCTGAAGGAGCTTCATGCAATTGGTTCACCCTTTGTCTTCAACATATATCCCTTTCACAGTTGCCTTGAGGAAATGTTCCCTCCCGAATTCGGTCTGTTTGATAAAACGCATAACATTTCTATTCAGGATGGGGATCTCACATACGACAATATGTTTGATTTGAAGTACGACACGCTTGTGTGGGCGCTTAGGAACAATGGGTTTGAGGATATGAAAATAATCATTGGCCAAGTCGGGTGGCCAACGGATGGGCACTTGGCTGCTAGGAATGTAACTGCTAAACGATTTTATGATGGTTTGTTCAATAAGATTGCTAATGATCGGGGAACTCCACTTCAACCAGGGTTGCCCTTGGATGTGTACATCCATTCCCTAGTGGTCGAAAACCAAAGGGCCACCAGCTGTGGTCCCTTTGATCGCCATTATGGAATTTACAACTTCGACGGGACACCAAAATTTAAGATTGATTTCACCCTCCAAGGGCGCGACATCTACCCGGAATCCGCCAAAGGTATTTCTTACCTGCCACAGAGGTGGTGAGTCTTGGATACTAATGCAGCAAAGGGTAAAGAAGCTTTGGTGGAGAATAACAGAAAGTATGCTCGTTTTGGCTCGGATTGCACGAAGCTTGAACCAGGAGCAACTTGCGGTCATTTGAAATCCTACGACGGAGTGTCGTATGCCTTCAATATACACTTCCAACAGAGTAATCAGGACATCGGCGGCATCACAGAGGCTTGCACATTTGATGGGTTAGGCAATGTAGTTGATATACAGCCAAAGGTTGAGAATTGCTCGTTCCCTGTGCAGATTTTATCAACATTGTTCATGAATGGCATGTCAAATGCAGAAATGGGCGCCACCTTGGGACAAAGCGCTCTTGCCCATTATTTTAGTCTTCTTGCTCCAAGCATCTGACCATATTGGCGTTCTTTTCTGTAATAGAGATGGGGAAAGTGAAAGAATGTGGTAGCACCAACAGTTTTGACGAAATTAAAACATCAATTTTTTTGGATTTGGTTATTTCTTGGTCGATCTATCTTTGTTCTCCTCGTTTCAAATTGTAACCCTCCTGCAGCAAGAACTTACAAATTAACCCAGAAAATGAATCGCCAGAGTTTACTATGAATGGTATAATGCTTGGACTGAAATTGGTGGGGTGCGCCAGGCCAAGGCAGAAGTGTAAGGCCAAGGCGACGCTCGAGAGGCCCAGCAGCAAGCTACTATGATGGACTCTCCCCCTCAAAAAATAAGATTAATATCGTGTGAGCCGATGGCCCACATATCAGATATTAAACTGATAAGAACAGATACTACACTTGATCTTAGCCAAAAGGCCGAGAAAGGTATGCTTCTTCCTTCTTAGGGCCGCTGCTTTTATATCCAGCTTCAATATATTCCTTTCCTCAAAGACATCAATGTGGGAAACAAAATGCAAACTGCCTCGACAGTTTTCATGGATTTTGGCTGCAGCTATAAGCTTTGAAACAACTTGGATGCCTAGTAATGCCTTCAACTTCTTCTCATTGTTGGAATTTCATATTTCACCCCAAAGGATAGTGAACACAGCACAACAGCGCTAGGAGGATCAATGGTTATGCAAAGTGTGTTCTTTGATTCAGATCTGTCTTCATACGTTGGAACTCTATTATATGACACACGATCCAGCGTTCATTGTGTCATACCACAAGCAAGCCCAGACTAGACCTGATGCATGGTAGACGCCTAAAGGATCCAAGGTTGAAAGATTAGATGTCGCTTCGACCTCCACTCATGAACTTGTGCTTCTGCACCCTTGTCTTATACGCTGTACTTCCAAGGTGGTTTATGTTCTCAATCCATCCACCAGAGAACTCGTACCCCTCCCTCCTCTTCCAAACTACTTTGACGGGGAACTTGAGCAAATCAAAAACTTTAGTTTGCCGAGATGGAAGTACTCTCTAGGGTTTGATCCATGTACGGGGCAATACAAAGTGTTGTGCAGGATATCAAAGTAGCTAGCAAGAACTTCGCTTTAGATCTCTAACATGTTGCTTTTGGGCACCAACACGTGGAGGAGCTTGACATTGGTCTCCAAACAACCTGCGGTAAAGCTGAATACAATGCGGAACCTTGTTTTATCAATGGAAATTTACATTGGGGAATCCAAAAACTAAACAATACCCGTCAGTGTTTGTGGCCTTTGATGTCGCTAGCTTCGATGTTGCAGAGGAGTTCTGGGGTGATCTCAGGACCCAGTGGACTGATTGACAAACTTCCGCACAATTCTCGGTATAAGCTAGTCGAAGTTGGGAATGACTTAGGTCTAATTGCTTTCTACGAGTTCGGATCTTCAGTCCTATTTGGTGTCTCATTTTTCTGTCTTCTTTTTCTAAAACATCATCCTAACCGTTTAAAAATTGACCCTAAAATTTTAAATTTTAATTAATAGAAAATCGGGATTCGCTTTCTACACTTCATTCTTGCTTTTGAACAAATGTATCTATCCGACAGTTAAATTGTGAAAATAAATGTGAGAGTTTATACAACAAATAAGACAAATTCTGATTGAAGAACACAAGTGGAAGCATCTTTGATTCTACAGTATCTGCCCACTCCTACATACGACAATAGTTCTATCAAATGAGCTAGTTTACCCTCTAGTAAAGTCTTCAAGTTCTATTCACGCAGTGCCAAATCTAATTGTTACTAATCCAAATAAAGTTAGAAGAATGGGTATTCTAAGCTAATCAGAATCCTCTGGCTGTTGGTGTTCGAGCTCTCTGACATTCTGGACTATTTCTTGTACACTTTTTGATAAGTTATCTGTATGCTCCTCTACATATTTCAGTAGCATGCTCAACTGCTCCTGATAAGCTGCACATCGACGTTTACACCGTTGCCTCTCGTTGTAAAGTTCAAGGGTCAGGTCTTTGATCTTTTGATCCTTCTCATCCTGCAGAAATGGGGCATAGGTCAGCTTGTGCAAATTCATGAATTTGTTTGATCTTAAATAACACAAATGTAACATTTATTTAATATACCTGGCTAATCGAATTCTTTCCAGATCCTCGCCATGGAACTTTGTTTGGAGCCAATAAACTATGATTATGATCTTTTTCGAATTTGGTGATGACCCACTTTCCTCCATCCCTCAGAGCAACCCTCAGCATTGCAAGACAGCCTTGTCGAGTGGTAGGCGGAGGAGGAAGCACCCTATCTTTCCTGTGTACATATTTCTTTTCCCGGAAACCCTCTTTTGAACAAACAAAATCCTGACCGATGACCAAGTTATTGACCCGAGAACGGCGGTTATGATGAATGCGTACAGTAAAGCCCGTTCGCCTGCCATAAGCAATATAGAATTCACGTGCATCATTTCTTGAAAGAAATTCCATACCAACTTGTGGATCGACAACATTATCTGTCAAAGTAAAATTACTAGTAGATTCTTCTGGAGGCTTCTCATCCTCACCTATACCCAACAGTTTGTAATTCATAAAGTCATGATCATCATAGCTTTCAATAGGAAAACTTCTTTCACTGTCATCAGACTCAAATGCTTGACTGGATGTACTCTCCATAATGATACTAAATATTTGACCAGTCATCCACCGCTACAATTGAGCTGCAATTAGGGAGCAAAATCAGCATTGCATGTTGGTAAATTACTCGATGTGCCCCTCATCCAGCACCACAAAGATAAGGAACATTAAGGCTTTCCACATAAATCATGGTAAACTATATTTGTCCCCAAATATGATATGCTAAACATTTACGAAGAAGAACCGTACATAGAAAAGTAACTTCAATGATACAGTATATGCTATACAAAAGCAAAGTGAAGGAGAGAAGATGACGGTGCAAGACCTAATAAAATTCTCTCCAACCCCCCCGGCGCCCCCGCGGTGGGGAAATGTATTAGAGTAACACAACACCATGACCACTTCACTATAAACAATAAGTTTAACCACAGAAACAGATCATCAAAAGTATTTTATAGAAATATAGGGATGAGTTTGGCATGCACAATCAGAACGTATACAGTTCTCTTTACATATAGTGATTGGATGACAGTTTTGGCCCAAATGCTCTTCGACTACCTCAAAGACCATATTCAAGAGTGTACTAGGAAAAATACAGTTCCAACTCTGCAGCAGCACTTTAGATAAAAATCTCACTGCATCCTTTGTACATCTACGGTAAAAGAACTCATTCAACTTAAGTAGCCAACAAAACTAGGGGTGGGCATAAAACCCGAAAAACTGAAACTGATCCGACCCAAACCGGACCAAAACCAAAACCGAAAAAAAAATGAGTTGACCAAAAAATCAACGTACCGAACCGAACCGGAATGTTATGGTTTGGTTTCCGGTTCACTCATGTGTTGAACCGTGAACAACCGAACCGAACCGAAATGCCGAGGTTTTTGTGGAGTTCTTGAAGGTGTTCTATGACATGAACTTGAAAATGAGTTTTACGTTGCAACCAATTATGCACGAAACATTTCATGACTTGATTGCAATTGATGGTGAAATTAAGGATTTGTTAGTCGATGATGATACGGTTATGTTTGATGAGACTCCACGTGAGGTTTTGAAACAAATGGCTGCTAGCATGATGAAAAAGTTTGAAAAGTATTGGGGTAATCTTGATAAGGTGAACCACTTTTTGTTTGTTGCACTTGTGCTTGATCCTCGATACAAATTGGGAAATTTATTCCATTTGTTGAAGAAGATCTGTGCAACGGAAGCTGCTACCATTAAGAAGAGGGATGAAGTTAGAGCTGTTGCTTCAACTCCATGAGGAGTACGTTGGTCCTTCTACCCGAGAGTCACGGTCGCAATCTGTGATTCATAGTAAAGTAGGGGTTCTACTAGTGATGAATTTGTTCATGGGCGAGTAGGAAAACGACGAAGGGTGATGGATGAAGCTTGGTTTCTAGAGTCTCAAAAAAGTGCAACTGTAAACTTGGAGCATGAGATCGACAAATATTTGGCTGATCCACTTGAAAATGTTTTTGGTCCTTTCGATATTATGTCTTGGTGGAAATTAAATGGTGTTACCCAGGTTTGGCAAAAATTGCGAAGGACATTCTCGCAATTCCCGTATCAATGGTACCTTCTGAAAGTTGCTTTAGTACCGGAGGTCGGATTGTTAATTCATACCCTTCTTCTTTGACTCCGAAGGTGGTCGAGGCCTTAATTTGTACCCAAAATTGGTTAAGATCCGATTCAATCGATTCACTACTCTATGAAACAACTATCGAAGAGATCGAGTTCTATGAAGGAATTGAGACTGGTAATTATTTCTTCTTTTGTTAATTATTGTTCTATGATTTTCTTATGTTATTAATTATTATCTTTTTCTTCTATTTTTGATGTTTAATAGAAATGAGGTTCCCTAAAGCTACTGTCATCTGCAACTTAAGGTTAGGTACACCTGATTCTTTGTTTTTCTTCTATTTTTGTTATTAGTGAATACTGACTGATTCTTTCTTATTCTTTTTTTTGTTTTTTGGTTGTGTTACTGTTGTTGGAGAATTCAGGCTGTGAGCTTGTTTGTATAAGCATAAAATATCCACATGACATCTGATTGTGTCTCCTGATTTGGAAGTAAGATCAGTGAGCATACTTGTCTCCTGATTGTTTGTATACTTGTCTGAACTTTAGCATTTTAACTAATGCTATTTCATAGAATACCCGAGCTTATGTATACATGTGCATATATGACTTTTCACATGACATCTGAATTCTGATGCTCCTTTTGAGTTTGTGGATACAAGGCATTTGGTTACAAAAGAATTGAAGTCTGAATAGTGATACATATGTAACTTATAAATGCAATGATTAGAAGTGCACTGTTAGGACTAATGCAGTGTTCTACTGCTGCTACTTAAAATTTGTGGTATCATTGTACTGAGATTTTTTTTGTTGTTGTTGTGATAGCTGCTATGTTAGCATTTCGTATGTGCTTTTTCTTTTCTTTTCTTTTCTTTCCTTACCTTATCTTTATATTGTGTTTGAATTATGCAGTAGAGGCAAGTGAATGTTAAAGTTGTGTTGGAAAATTGGCAATGGCATCTTCTTCATCCAACCAAGGCTGTCATTTGGCAATGAAATATATGTATTTTTGAATTTCATCTTCATCTTATGTTAATTTGTCTTAACATTGAAGATTGTAATGTAACTTAATTAAATTTAAGTTTATTTATGTCTTGTTTAAATTATAATTTGTAATGTAATTCTAATTTTTTTTTTTTAATTTTAGATAATGTATTGTGTTATAGTCCAGTCAATTATATTAGGTGCCATTTGATTCGTTGGAAATTTTATAAAGGAATGAAATGATCAAAAGGAATGGAATGGAATTCATTTCCTAAGGAATTGGAATGGAATTAAAATTGGTCAACTCTTGCGTTTGGTTTGCAAGAAATGGAATGGAATTATAATTTGATTACTTGATAATTCGTGTTTGGTTTAAAAATACATTCATAAAAATGTAATGAAAATATTGTAAAATGTCTAAATTACCCTTTCTTCACTTTATATATAACAGTATAAATAACAAAAAATATTATAATATTATAAAATAAATACTTATATTAATATATTTATTATAATTTAATATATTTAAAATTAAAATTATTTATGATAAAATAATAATATTATTAAAATGGTAATTTGGTCATAACATTATTTTAACAAGGTTAGAATGATCATTTGAATTTAATCCAATGGAATGATTTTGAAGGAATTGAGCATTCCTCCCAACATTGGAAGGAATGGTAAATTCCTTAGTTTGAAGGAATTGGGCATTCCTTTGGAATTCATTTCCATCAAAAGAGATAAACCAAACACACCAACTTTTTTGGTCAAAAGGAATTGATCATTCCATTCCCTCACTTTCCTCCACTTTCCACCAAACCAAACAAGACCTTAGTTTTTAAGTTTATTCTGTTTAGGCCTCAATAGTGAAGCAGTTTTGTATATCTGGCCTAAAGGCTAAAGCTTTGGGCTTTGATGATATTTTAGTGTTTCTGGGTTTTAGTGGTTACCGGAAGTCCTCAGCCCTTGTCTTCCTGTAGAATTCATATCATTGGGCTTTATAACTATCATTCAAACTATGTTAATGGGCTCAAACAAGCAATAAGGCCCATTATGCTTTTCGGCCCAGAACCGAACCAAAACCGAATGGTTCGGTTAGAACCGATTTTATAAATTTTAACGCTTGAAACCGAACTGAACCGTTTATATAAACCGGTTTGGTTCTTGGTTTCATATAGGAACCACACCGAACCGAACCGTGCCCACCCCTAAAGAAAACCTAATCCCAACTGCTTGTAACCGGCTGTAATGACAATAAGGATGAAACTAAATTAGGAACGTACATCAGCAGTACGCTTTGAGCAACTGTTAAGATTAAGATCATGACCAGAGCTACTTCCACCCATCCCACTACATTAATTTTCAAATTATTCAGGGACAATAGAAATCTAGAATATGGTGACCATCCACATCATCAACATTTAAATCTGATCACCTCCATGGGAGAAATAACTTCCAGCTCCTACATATAACAAATCCTCAACCATAGTTTGCATAGAGCTCCCCGCCCAAGATTTCAATTTTAGATCATATGCAGGCAAGAACACCAGGAGTAGTTTTACATCATATTCACATTTCTTATCTTCGATTGAATGTCTGATAAACAGTAACAGTAAGCAAACCAATGGCTGCAATTACAAACGAATAATGCAAAATTATACGAGTAATAGTGGAGATTTTTCAAAACATTGGGTCGCTTATGTCAGTGTGAAGTTAAAATTCCCCATTTCCTAAAGTTCGAAATCACCAAAAAGGTGGGTTGGGAGTA
>JAOWAN010000049.1:5323846-5333949 GCA_028566635.1 Lobelia cardinalis
CAAAATCAAACCAAAAACCAAACCAACACCAAACCAAAAACCAAACTGTGCCAAAAATCTGCTATCTAAACGCACCCGTAGTGTTGGATCCACTTCTCCACTTTTCCGTTTTTGTAAGTAAAAAGTTGGTTATCCCTCCACTCCCCCCAGCCACCTCCCGTTGACCCATCCCTACATTACATATGTATCTATATGAACATATACATCCATACTCAGAGATACTCTCTCTCTCTCTCTCTCTCTCTCTCTCTCTCTCTCTCTCTCTGTGAATTTTTTCACAAGAAATAACCAACTTCATTCTTTGGATTACTTTGAAGTACTGATCATAGAATGTCAAACTCTGCAAGTAGCTGTATTTGATGAAGTCTTTCAGTAGCTTTGCTAAGGTTCTTCTACTTGGAAACCAGAGGAAGATAAATTTTGTGTACGAAATTACTCAGATTGTGCTATAATTAACTTTAATTCTGTCTATATTATGTAAATATCAGGTGGCTTTGCCTGTGAAAAGGCAAAAATCATTGCTTTGCGGGATCCTTCCATGGGCAATTTTGTTATCTGCTGCAGCTTTCTTCATTGCAAGTGCCTTCGTAATCGTTGATTATAAACTGGTATACGTCTCTTAATTAGCTCTCGTTTTTAACTGCATACCGTATTTAAGATGATCTATGCTCTACCGATACTGAAAATGCGTATGGGCATACTACTGATGCAGAGGTTTCCAGGACAGCGAATAGTTGCTGCTCTACAGGTCAAAGAATCTAAAACATGCGAGGTATGTCGCTACTACTCAATCCTAGAACCCCTCTCGATTTCTCCCTTCCGTTTTGATGCGCTTGTGTGCGTCTTGCAATTATTCTGTTATTTACGACAGTCTGTAATTTAGAAACAATGCAGGCCTGACGGAAGCGAGGCATTGCCTAAAGGAATCGTCGTCAGAACTTCTGACTTGCAAATGCATCCACTTTGGGGACCTTCAAAGAAAAGGGTACGCAAATATTTCACTTCTGATCATCCCAATGAAGGCAGAAAATGTTCCTCTAAATTGCTTGCCTGTTTTCCAGAACCCAAAGTCGCCATTGAACTTGTTGGCAATGGCAGTAGGAAAGAAGCAAAAAGCAAACGTGAACGAAATTGTTAAGAAGGTGACAGACCAATCAGAGTTACATATAGATACTACAGTCACATGTTTTCCGATCTTCAATCGAGCTGAATTTGATCCATTATATACTTCATATTTTCAGTTTCCATCAAATGATTTCGTCGTTATGCTTTTCCATTATGATGGGATTGTGGATGATTGGAACGATTTGGAATGGAGCAGCCGTGCCATACATGTTTCTGCAAACAGTCAGACAAAGTGGTAAGACAGACGAGTCTGACTCGGTTTTTTGCCATCTTTCAATACTCCGGTTAGTCTGGTTGGCTAATCGGTTCTCTCGCCGTGGATGACTTAGGTGGTTTGCAAAGCGGTTCTTGCATCCAGATGTGGTCTCGGAGTACGCTTATATTTTTCTTTGGGATGAAGACCTTGGGGTTCAAAATTTTGATTCAGGACGGTAATTAATGTGTTCATATGCTAATCAGTTTGTAATCTCTCAGAAGTTCAGAATGATAAGAAGATAACGTTTAAAATCTACTCTCTTTTTTTCTTCCCTCAGATATCTCTCTATTGTTAAAGAAGAAGGGCTTCACATATCACAGCCAGCACTTGATCTTGATCAATCAGAGGTACATCATGAAATTACAGCAAGGCAAACTGGATCAAATTTGCACAGGTATCTGTGGCAAGATTTTCTTGGATCTGTGCTGTTACCTTACCCGAGCAATTTACATGTTTTCGTTATTTGCAAGATTTTTCGCGAGAAAGTTGTTAGACTCGGAATCATGTTGACTGTGTTATGCTGACAGGAGGATAGAAAAAGTAAGCCGTTCTGGAAAGAGATGTTACAGAAACAGTACGGATCCTCCATGCACAGGGTAGTGTATTGCAAATTACCGGCTTTTATGGACTCCATCCAGTATTGAATTTTTTTTTTTGGGCTCTCGTAAATCTCTGATTTTGAATGCCCCTGCAACTTACTATGCAGATGGGTGGAAATGATGGCACCTGTTTTCTCAAAGGCAGCGTGGCGTTGTGCTTGGTATATGATTCAGGTATAAACATATGCGGCTCTCCTTTTCAGTCGTGATTTGAAACCTGCCCACGACACATGTAATCACAATTTCGAAGAAATGGGATACATAGGCAATTCATTCATTGTCGGTTTTTCCAACAGAATGATCTTATTCATGCATGGGGCTTGGACATGCAGCTTGGCTACTGTGCACAGGTAACTGTTATGCTTAGGACTGCATCAAATTTTCCTTTGTGCTCTCTGAAAAAGGCTTCCTAATTGAGGGTTTTGCTGACAGGGTAACCGAACTCAACATATAGGGATAATTGACTCCGAGTATGTTGTTCATTATGGTCTTCCTACTCTAGGGGGTTCAGCAGATAAAAAGGTATGTCACAGAAAATGAGACACTAAATTGATCCTGCTATATATAATCTGAGATTCATTTTCAGTAACCTGGAAAATGTGTTACTGTCATGGAATATCCTATGGATCCCAGCTCTTTGGGATCTCTAACATTACTCCTGTAATGTACAACATAGTATTGCCCATGTTTCAGCTTGAACTTATGACTCCTCTGCTATCACTGACATGTGCGCATATATTTTTACAAAACACATAGTCTTTAGTGAATCTCCTTTCAGAATTATGATGTTTTCTGTATGATATCATTGAAGCTTATTAGTAAATTCATATCCTTGATGTAGACAAATACTCAATCGACGGGACATGCCTTGCCTAATGAAGGACCAAATGTATATCTTGAACATCTGTTAGGTCATCTCTGATTCAATAATCCACTTATGCTAATTTTACGTGATTATATACATTTCCCAGGTAGCATCGCTGTCCAATAAAACTGATGTCAGATCTGCGGTAAGTCATGCAATTTTTCTGACAAGTGCAGTTACTATGTCTGTTTCCTTCCTATTTACAGTGTATTTAAAAGTTTAGGTACGAAAGCAGTCCTTAGTTGAACTTGAGAATTTCAAGAGAAGATGGGCAAAAGCTGTCAGAGAAGATGAATGTTGGAATGATCCATACCAGTGAGCAGCAAATTAGAGTATACGCAAGTAAAACTAAATCATGACTATATCGAGAGGTTGATTCTTTGAAAAAACACAAGTAATAATAGGGCAGATTCCCATTTTATTATTATTTTACTTTTCGCTGATCAAAAGCAAATGTTAACGATACAAGCAGCTTCAAATATACATGACTTTTTTAATACATGTTGATGAAAAAAATAATGTATAGGATTATAAATAATAAAGGAAATGCGTACTGCAGTCCCATCCATGTATTTATGGAGATTCAGTAGAAAACAGATTTATTAATTGGAGTTACCATAAACTTGATGCTTTTAGCTCAAGATGCAGCCCAAAGTTGTTTCTTAAAATCACGAGGGATAATAAAACAGTTGTGACCTGTCTTCAGATTCTACTTCTTTTGCTAACGAGTCCGGCAATAATGTTTCCTAGTTCTTCACCGCAATCCTCCTGTACGTGATGCCCTGCCTGCAATGCAAGGAGTAACTTGAGAAATCTATTCAAATAATCCCATGTTTAAACTAAAGTTGCCAGATATAGAGACAAACAGAGACACAGGCGCAGCCTGACAGACATGATGTTTGAACAAAAGTTGGAGTTAGTATGGAGGCGAGGCGACAACATGGAGGAGGAGAAGATATAAATAGAATGTACCATGGGGAGTTCAACTAGCCGGTGTTTTGAATCTTTGCAGAAATCTTCAACTCCATCATAGTTTAGCCAGCGGTCTCTCTGTCCCCAGCAAACAGTAGTTTTAACTTTCCAATCATTACTTACTAGAATCTTTCTCATGTCTTCAACATAGTTCTGCAAAATATCAATATAAACAGAATATGTAAAATGATTTTCATTTGAAATCAAATGCTAAATTAAATAGCCATATTTATAGACTGGATTGTTTGGAAACATGGCCAGCCAAAATAATAAGTCTGTAGAAAATTATGTCTTCATCAATCGACAAAAGGGGACCCCAAATGATGAACAATGCACCTTGAGCTCCTTCTTCATTGCCCGACTGATTGCGTTCAAAGCAAAGCCAGAGGAACCAGATGTTAAGTAAGGTCTCCTATACACCATAGCATCATCTTCTTTCATTTGGTATGGGCCAGCACTTGTCAAAGCTTTATCACTGGCCCTAAGAGGATCCTGGTAGACAAAAGAGATTCTTCATTGATCAAATAACAAGCATCACTAAAGCAGGATAGGATCAATTAAATGGGATTGAAAAGAAAAAGAAGAAGAATGGAGGAAAGAAAGAAAGAAAGGAAGACAACGAGGTGCAGCTTAGTGGTAAGACGCCTCACCTATTTCCAATAAGTTACGGATTCGAGTCACGTTGGGGGTAGGTGGGGAACCACTAACAATCCTCATGTTAAGAAAAAAAGAAAAAAAAAAGAAAGAAACAAAGAAACACATAAATGTAATCAGTTCTTGTCATAGGCACCACCCAGGTTTAGATTATTTCTTGGTTCACAGTTCATGATTTTCTCCTTCCCTCTCTATGGTCCCACCAATTCCCTTATTACTCTCTACTTTTTTTGCCACATCATCAAAACCAAAGGTTTTCCCCCTCTATGTTACCTGGCTCGGCTACAAAGATTGGACAGGGTGTCTGTCGTCCGATCCTCCAAACTTTAAGATTTTATACCAAATGTAGTGGAGAACAGCCAGGCACAGCCATACATACACCCATGCCGTGTTGTATGGACACGAGTACTTTGGCAAAAGTGAAGGGTCGAGGTATTTTTTTTCTCAAATCAATGGTTTTCTCTCTAGTTGGCCCCAACTCCCATAACTTTCTCTTTCTCTCTCTTCTTTTATCCACCTCATCACAAAAAGAAAATCAGGAGGAGCTACAAATAAGAACACATCGAATTCCTACCTGAGAGAAGATTTCACCTAACAAAAAGTTGCTGAAGATAGCTAATGTTGAGGGCAGGTTCGCATGCTTGGCTGTTAGCTTTAGAATGAACATGAAAGAAGCAACATTAGGTTCTGTCATACAAATGTCATAGCAAAGTTCAATTTGCCTGTGTATCATAAACTTAATAAGTAGTCATGAAATGAAACTACGGTATGGGGATGGAAAAGTATCCAGGAAATCTATACAGGAGGATTGAGAAGTATAAGGTCATTCAGCTTATCCTGATGTTTGCTAGCATACTTCACAACAACTGGTGCAAAATAGCCCTGCAAACATACAACATTCATTAAATTTCCTTTCCACTCTTCAAATTATTGGTAACTTGGCTGTTAGATCAAGCGTCTAAAAACTAAAAGGCAGCAATACCTGGACCACAATTGAAACTTGTTCTGTGCCAAGTTCGTTAATAAGAGATTCCAAAGATGACACATATTCTGCAACAGCAAGAAACAGCTTAGAATAAAACATCTCTCCACTCCCTCATATCGATCAAATCAACCAGTAAAACAAGGATTAATCTAGTCTATCCCATTACTTCATTATAGCAGTGACATGTTATTACCGTCCAAGGTGTAGTCAAAGCCATATTTGGGCTGGGGCTTATCTGAAAATCCAAAGCCTGTATGAAGAGAAAATATGGAGAAGCTCTTAATAAATGAAGCTTTTCTAAAGATTCATCAAATTATAAATTGTAATTCACTTAAAATGTCTTCCTTATGACTATTCTGCGGAGTTTCTTGTGAAACTAATGACTCCCTTCGTCCCAAAACGAATGAAACTTTTTATTCTTGATCAAGAACAAAAATTGTCATTCATTTTGGGACGGAGGGCATACATAATCGCGTGTATATTTAATATCAGGGGAAAAAAAGAGCAAAATATTCAATCCCAAAAATAAAAACTCACCTAACCAATCAAAAGCGATGGCATGGTAGTGCTTGGACAGCAGTGGAAGTACCTTACGATAAGAATATGCCTGTAGCAGCACCAAATGGAACATGTAATATCGATCTACTAACTTATTTAACCAGATCAAACAATTGAAACACGAAATCCACCTCCATAACTGGAATGAATGAAGCATGAAATATTTAATGACCTTCTAATCACTAACTAAGCCATCGGGTACAAATTCAATTCTCAAAAAGCCAGAGCTAAAGTCTAGTTCAATGATCTGACATGAGAATAAAATCAGCAGACACACTTACATGAAAGCCGAGAATAGACAACAGCAAGTTCAGGTGAATGAATTAGAAAAAAGGTATTTCCTTCACATTATAAAAGAGCGAGACATTCAAGTCTCTTCAGGTAATTAAGAAAAGAGATGCATAAAAGAAGACTCACCTGAGAAGGAAATCCGTGAATTAATATAATGGGAGGATTATCAGCATTTCCACTTTCGACATAAAACCATCTAGTGCACAAAATCATATATATAGAGCATGTTTCAATCGGTAAACCCTGCAAATATATCATCCTCAATTTCTGCCAAAGAAGGACACAAAAGTCCACTATAGGTTCCATAATCTCCAGGAAAATACTCCTCGATTACCTGAAGACTTCTGCAGTAGCTTGAGAACCACCACCCATAGTAAGGCCAAAGAATGGATCCTTTGCCTTCTCACCAGAGCCATAAACAGGATGGGCTTTCATCTGAAAATTAACACATAAAAAGGAGCTAATGTATAACAAAAAAAAAAAAAAAAAAGATACTTTCCTCTTTTCAGGGCAAAGAGTCCAATGTTCCATTTTGGAACGTTGCATTTAAAGAATCCACTTTCAAAAATAAAGTTATAAATATTTATTCATTTTCCAAATTTTTTTGTTTATATCCAAAATATGATAGTTTTATCACATACTATATTGTAGAAAAAAAAAAAAGTTTAGTACAATTTATAAAAGATACAAAATGCTAAAAGTACAAAAAAAATAAATTGACTTTAAAAGCACGGACTCTCTGTCCGGAGGGAGTATTAGACTATGATACCCCTTCCCATTCACACACACACAGAGAAGGAAAAAAGATTAATGGACTCACATATTTTCCTTTCTTGAGCCAATCACTAGACGGATTTGGCCCATCCGAATACTTCCCTGTTAAAATCAAAGTGAGATTAAACCCAATCCCATATTTAATCATATGGTTTAAGAACATGCTTGTTGTGTGTGTTGTAAGATAAATTTTAGTGAACTTAATATATTATATATAAATTATTTATTAAGTGATATCTTATGATTTGGCCCAACTAAAGTGATATAGTGACTTTAAGTTTATTTGGACTTATGACATCTTATTAAGTGTGGCTCACAGATACCCTAAAGTCCTAAATTCCTAATCCTATTAAATGATGAGTTGAGTAGGGTTTTAGGAATCCTACAACTATATATATGATTATGGTCCCTAGTGAGCAATACGATTAAATTTCTGATTTCTCATTCATCGGAAATTGGTAGAGACTTACCGAATCATCCGGAAGACCTAACCTGAAGATCAAATATGTGGTAGCATGCTTCTGCTTTCATTTTGGTATCTCAATAATTCATATGAAGCCTACGGTGTCAAGATTTATTCTTACATGTGTATGAGGAGAGAGAGAGAGAGAGAGAGAGAGAGAGAGAGAGAGAGAGAGAGAGAGAGAGAGAGAGAGAGAGAGAGAGAGAGCAAAATTAACCTCCAGTGAAAGAAAACCCATCTCCAGCAGAAACCGGAGCATCCAACAAATAACCCTGTAGTAAAATTCATCAGCAAATCAAATACCATAAACATTTCATAAAACAAGAAATTAACATAAAATCCCACTAAAACCCAAGTCTTCTTATGCCCAAATAAATTTAAAAGAAAAAAGAAAAAAACATTTACATCATCGCCGTCACTGCTCGATTGGCAAGTGAACCCATTACATCTCTTTCTCCGATAATCGATGAGCTTCAGGGATCCGCCGGAAATGGATGGTCGTGATGCGATGGAGGAATGGAGCTGGAGGAATCGGAAATCGTTAGATTGGAGAGAACAAGGAATGGAGACGTGAATAGTACTGGCCATGGATGGTAAATTTGGCGGGACGGAGTGGATGAAAGAAAGTGTTGCCAAACGAAGAAGGCCTTTAATTGGGATGGGGATTTCCTGAAATCGGATAGCGTATCTCTGGTTCTTATTCTTCTCAATTTTCGTACCACATTTTAAAAAATTCCAAGAGAAATATGTCATATTTACCCTTAAACGCCTCCGTTCCATAATACTAGTCATTTTAAATTTATGCAAATATATTAAGAAATAATTTATATGGACAAAGTTACTCTCATTAAGTATTCTTTTTTTATTAATGAGAAAAAAAATAAAGTATAATTAACAGTTACTAATAACTGGAAAAGTAGGAGGATAATTTTGGAAAGTATGTGTAAAAGCTTCATAAAAATCCTAAAAAGGATAACTATTTTGGAACAAAATTTAACTTTTAAAAAGATTAATATTATGGAACAGAGGGAGTACTAAAAGAATTTAATACGACTTAAATTTCACCTAATCAACACAAATTTTAACAAGAATACTACCTCATTTAATATAAATTTAAAAATTATAATGAAATGCAAATAATCAATACTATTACACAAATAATCTATTTTATTCACAACATCAAACTCTACAAGTAGAGATTTTAAATTCGATTTACAATTAATTCTAATTTTATGGGCTAAATATATTTTAAAATTCGAATTTATAATTAAAATCAATTTTATATGGATTAAAAATCTTGTAAAAAAATCAAAATCTACTAAAAATAAGTTCAACTAATATATTAACCAAGTAGGACTCAAATTCTACGAAATCAACACAAAGTATATTCCTAAATTCGGATTTATAATAAAAAATAATTTTATATGTGATAAAAATCTTGAAAAGAATGTTAAAATCTACTAAAAATAATCTTAATTCATACACTAACATAATAGAGTTTAAATTATACCAAATCAACATAAAAATATATTCCTAAACTCAAGAATACCAGTTGGTATACCGAGCTCGGTGCTAGAAGCGCACATTTTTTCCTCGAATGTACATACAAACTATAAATTATGTGAATAATATGAATATAAAATGCACATAAATTATATCATTATCATGTTCATAATTAGTATTTGCATTTCATATTCATATTATGTATATAATTTATAATCTTAATGTACATTTGAAGAAAAAATAGGTGCTCGGCATAATTTGCGCAAGAACACTACCCCATTTAACATAACTTCAAAAATCACAAATAAATAACAGAGTTCGAGTTAATAGACTTAATTTAAATTTTCAAATTGGAAGTTAAAGAGTAATTTTAGTGGTAAAAAAAGTTAAAACATCAAAAAGCTTAATGTTGTGAATAGATCTGTTGGATTAATGAACAAACGAGATTAGGAATAATCGTAGGGAGAAAATACGTAAAGTAAGAACACAAAGAGTTTAGGGGAGAGAGTGGAGCCGTATTCTCATTAATCTGATGAGGGAATCCCTATCAATAAATAGGGAGCCCTAGGGTTATAATTTACACATCAGACCCTGTACTATGGAGTCTATTAGAAATAGCCATCCAACTTAATATGTTTACAACACTCCCCCTTAGATATTTCTAGCTAGTTGAGCAATCATTGTGCACTACGTGTTGCCTCGTTAAAACTTTCCGTGTAAGAACCCAGTGGGAAAAATAACTACGGTAAGGAAAAAGAGTACAATGCACAATCTTTTCAATCAGCATCATGTTGCCTCATTACAACCTTGCCAGGTAACGAAAACCCATTGGAAAAAATAAATCCTGGTCCAAGGGAAAAGAGTACAACATAGGTCATGAGTAATCTCTTGGATAGCTCATGAGTATGTTCAGGATACGGAACTGAGAGAATACCCCCCGACCGATCCCCACATTTAATGGTGCGACGAGAACTCCGGTACAACGTTCGGGTTTCCTCATTTCAGTGACCGCTCGATGCTTGTGTGTGAGTTTGAGAGTCGCCACCTCCGTTTATATT
>JAOWAN010000049.1:5382516-5405680 GCA_028566635.1 Lobelia cardinalis
GGAGGGGGAGAGACGGGGGGAGGAGGGGGGAGGGGGAGTGGCGGAGAGACGAGAGGGGAGGGGAGGGAAGAGGGGGATTTAGGGGTTTTAATGTTTTTTTTATTTTTTTTATAAAAGTTTCAATTTAGATCCTTAACTTTTTGTGATGACAAAATTACATTCAGATCCTTATAAAACTCACGTGTTTTGCACGTGAGTTGAAATTCGTTAAATTTTTAATGAATTCGTAAAAAAACTCCATTTCGAAACAAAAATGTAACATTATGACTTATTTCGAAACTTTTAAGACCTGAGAATCTATTTCGAAACTCCACGAAAACATTAGGGTCTAAAATGAGATTAATCCATAATAAATACGTACAGGTCTAAAAAATCATCTCTTTTCGCTCTAGAAATGTATAAATATAAAAAAGCCTGAGTTTGGTGAAACCAAGATAGTGCACAATTGCTATGAGATCCAGTACTGTCATAAGAATGCTTTCTCTACTTGAGTCAGTTCATCTTCTTCTTCTTCTTTTTCTTGTGCTAATTACCACCGACGGTAATAGTGGGGTCCACATCGTCAACGGTTATACCAGAGCTGACTTCCCACCTCCTACCCAGTTCGTTTTTGGTGCTGGAACTTCTGCGTATCAGGTCTGCTTAATTCCTTGCTTGCTTTTCCACTACCTTTCTTTGTTTTCTTCACACTTGGTCAGTAATTGTTCTGATGCATCAGTACCAACGTTGTCTCGCATATATTCTCGTATTGGAGATTACCCACCTCCCTCGTACGTTGTCTCCGTCGTTTTAATTCGGACCCCCCCTCTGATTTTTATGTGGAATTTGTAAAAGGTTGAGGGCGCAGCATTTGAAGATGGAAGGACTGCTAGTATTTTTGACACTTTTGCTCATGCTGGTATGTGCTAGTTAATCCAGAGATTCATGTGACTGCCCTGCTTCCTACATTGACCAACTGAATGATTTCAGGCTATTCAAATGGAGATAATGCAGATGTGGCCTGTGATGGATATCATAAGTACAAGGTTTGCATCATCTCTTCTAATTTAAGGAAGTACACAATTCATGATTGAATTTTTGGGAGGTCTAAATTTATAAGAATATGTTGCAGGAAGATGTTCAACTTATGGTGGATACAGGCTTGGAGGGCTACAGATTCTCCATCTCGTGGTCTCGCCTTATCCCGAGTATATATCAATTCACCTATCTATCTATCTATCTATGTTGTTTTTCACTATGTCGGAACTCGTAAAGCTTAACTAATTTTAATTGTCTCTCCCACCCTAACGTTATTTCTGATCACGTTAGATGGAAGGGGAGCTATCAACCTGAAAGGCATACAATATTACAACAATTTTATCGATCAACTTATTAGCCATGGTATGTATAAGCAGGCTCACATTGTTTGGTTAACATTCTGAAATCTACAAACAAATTATGCATTTTGATATTTATATTTGTGACATAGGAATACAACCACACATAACATTATGTCACAGTGATCTACCACAAGTACTTGAAGATGAATATGGAGGGTGGTTGAGTCGAAATGCAATGTACATTTCTGATTTCAATAATTACCAATCTTTCTATCCTGTTTTATGCGGAGAGCATGCCTAAAGTACGTGACTAAATAGAAAATTAATGGTGTTTATGCAGGAAAGACTTTGTTGCATACGCTGATGTCTGTTTCAGAGAATTCGGTGACAGAGTTTCTCACTGGACTACTTTTAACGAGGCCAATATATATGTCTCTGCTGGTTATGATCAAGGATATACGCAACCTACTCGCTGTTCTTCCCCATTTGGAGCAAGGAATTGCGCCAGAGGCAACTCCTCTACTGAACCTTACATAGTCGCTCATAATATCTTGTTGGCACATGCATCAGCTGCAAGGCTCTACCAGAAAAAGTACAAGGTATCATATGAAATTTTGGTTTTCATTAGAGCTCCCTAATATGTTCTGATCCTCTTTAACTTTTGAGATTGAGTTCTACGTACACATGATACAGGCCAGGCAACACGGTCTCATAGGAATAGGCATCTTTTCCTTTGGGTTTGTTCCTTATACAAACTCAACTGAAGATTTGATTGCAACTCAAAGAGCCTATGAATTTGACATTGGTTGGTGAGTAACAAACCCTACAATGTTGAAGAATTAATCTCTCGAGGAATTCTTCCATTTACGTATGTTTTCATGTGAAAACTATCAATAATCAATATGTTTGGTTGGCTGGTTGATGGTATTTGTATCAGGTTTGTTAATCCGTTGGTGTTCGGGGACTATCCTGAAATCATGAGGCAAAATGCAGGCACCAGACTTCCGACCTTCACTCAGTGGGAATCGACACAAGTCAAGGGTTCATTCGATTTCCTTGCTGTTAACCACTATTTGACATTAACAGTTAAGGATAAATCCAGCAACCTTCTAACCGATAACAGGGACTACAGTGCAGACATGGCAATAGAGCAGATATGTACGTGAATACTAGTTCATTAGATGACAATAAACTTGGATGTATTAGCTGGAACTAACGCTAGTTTTCGTTTCTCTTTCTTTGCGTTGTAGTTGAGGGGGCCAATTTGTCACAACATCCGGTAAGATTTAAAAGATTGAACCATAGAGGATTTGGGTTTTATGTCTGTGTTTAGTTTTCTTATTAACCAGATTGTTTGTATCAGTATCCTGTTAATCCATCCGGCCTACAAGGAGTTCTGGAGCACTTCAAGCGAGTTTATGGGAACCCTCCCATTTACATCCATGAAAATGGTCTCTCTCTCTCTCTCTAACCCCCTCCCCTTCTCTGTCATATACAGATCAGGAAGCTCACACACACACAGTGTACACAAACGCTGTGTCTTTATCAAATTAGAGGCACTGTAGAATTGGTTCTCAGTTTGAGATGCCACTTAAAGTGCCCATTTCAGCAAATTGTTTCTCATGCCAGATTGAACCTTGACTTTATTTGGCAGGCCAACAGATTAAACGCGATGGTAATTTGAACGACACAGAGAGGGTGGAGTACTTGCATGGTTATATTGGGAGTGTGCTGGACGCAATAAGGTAAGTACTCTTTTGTTAAATTTAGGGTAGAAACATGGGTGGCTGGAAAACTAAACTCAAATGCAGGCCCAACATTGTGTCGAGTGATCATAATACGAGTGATGTGAGAGGCATGGATGGCTCGCTGCTAAATTTTGCACCTTAAAATGACTTGGTTACTTGCTCTGTTCCAAGTATAAACGAAGTCACTCGTGAACATTAGGAACTTGGTATTTGCAACATTTCTGAAAGTCGCAGTTTGTCTTCAGATTCTTTCTTTTTACGCACATTGATCTAGGGTTTCACTTGGCTGATTTGCATCTTTTTGTGTTTTCTTTCTATGAATTCATAAAGGAATGGATCGAATGCAAGAGGGTATTTCTGCTGGTCATTTATAGATGTCTTTGAGCCATTGGATGGCTACGACAGAGCATTTGGCTTGTACTACGTAGACAGGGACGACAAAGACTTGAGAAGATATCCTAAGCTGTCTGCTCATTGGTACTCAAGTTTCTTGAAGGGCAGACAAGTCACTCATGATGAACTCGTCTTTAAGCTTTCCGAAAACAAGTCTGATTCTTCACAATTTCTCGCTACGATTCCATTTACTACTCAAAATGCTTGAGGACGGGCCTGGCTGTTGTCAGAGTCAATTCGTTTAGTACGTATTGTGTAAACATAAGCAGATCTGTTTTGGTGCAAGCGGCACATGACACCATAGACCAGATTCACGAGCACGAGCACATGATCAATGCCAACCAAGTACAAGATCTAACCATGGTTCAATTCGGTAACATTGTCTGAAATTGGGTTGCACATTGGTTTATTGTTCTGACATTAAACCTGCCTAACGAGTGATCCTATTAGTGGCCATACTTGCAAGCATCATTTTCTCAGCTGTTTGTAAGGTTTTGTTACGGTTTCTCGTTACCCACTTGACTTGTAACAATAATTTTTTAAAGTACACAGATTAGTCTGACCGTGCAAACTCGTTGTAAGAACTCTGCATAGAAATAAGAAGGAGAATTGTACAACCTTCGGTTATTCCAAAATGACTGTTTCTTAGCAGTAAACTAACACCCCCCCCCCCACACAACTATTAGTTAACCAGAATAACTCCGTCGTCTAATTTTTCAATTAGAGGGACTGAAAATATAAATTTGAGAATGTTCAATACAAGAACGAAAAAAAAAAATAGAAGAGTAAATTATACCAATCCCCCCTTAATTTTCCCGGGTTTATGGTTCATGCCCTTGGTTTACCGAATCCAACGGGTAACACCCCTCATCTACCACATCCTAACGACCCGAGTGTAAATACGAATTTTTTCATATAATACTGCTCTAGCGTGTATTTGTTGATCTTTTCATGTCTAAACTACCCTTCATCTTGAATTGAGACCGACGTGAGGTGTGTATTTGCTATTGAAAACAATCTAATGTGTACTTTCTTCCCAAATCCAATACATAAATGTTGATTTTCCATCGATCTAATATAAAAGGTTTCAATTTCAACAGAAGGAATACGATGTAAAGAATGCTTCAACATCGTACAAATCCAGCTGCATAAAGCACAAAACAAACAATATTTGTTTGATAACCAAGGGACGATGAGCAAATTGACCAATTGATGACCAACCGAAAAGACTTGGCAAGGATGTCGCCCGTAGATTCCTAGCCCTAATTATCACTTGCCTGCAAAACACAAATCAGAAAACATCTCAAAGTTTCGTCGAATTTGGGAATTACAAAACTCGCAAAGAGAAGGAGATGTAAAGGTTACCATACCCTTCTTTGATGACTTTGGCATCAGGGGTTTGATTGGAGTACTATCACGAGTAATAGTAGGATTAAAACCCAATCTTTGATAGTTATGTCCGGTACTAACACACATTTTATGTGTGTAGAAGATTGTTGTTAATTGGTGTGTAGCTTTACAACGAAGGGTTGACGGAGAAGAGAGAATGAGAGGCCAATTTGTCACAACATCCGGCAAGATTTAAAAGATTGAACCATAGAGGATTTGGGTTTTATGTTTGTGTTTTGTTTCTTAGTAACCAGATTGTTTGATTCAGTATCCTATTAATCCATCCGGCCTACAAGTAGTTCTGGAGCACTTCAAGCGAGTTTATGGGAACCCTCCCATTTACATCCATGAAAATGGTCTCTCTCTCTCTCTCTCTCTAACCCCCCCTCTCTGTCATATACAGATGTAACAGAACAGGAAGCTCACACACAGAGTGTACACAAACTCTGTCTTTATCAAATTAGAGGCACTGTAGAATTGGTTCTCAGTTTGAGATGCCACTAGAAGTGCCCATTTCAATAAAATGTTTCTCATGCCAGATTGAAAATTGACTTTATTTGGCAGGTCAACAGATTAAATGCGACGGTAATTTGAACGACACAGAGAGGGTGGAGTACTTGCGTGGTTACATTGGGAGTGTGCTGGACGCAATAAGGTAACTACTCTTATGTTAAATTTAGGGTAAAACACGGGTGGCTGGGGAAACTAAACTCAAATGCAGGCCCAACGTAGAATCAAATGATCATAATACGAGTGTTGTG
The DNA here is from genome assembly GCA_028566635.1 of Lobelia cardinalis. Lineage (NCBI taxonomy): Eukaryota > Viridiplantae > Streptophyta > Magnoliopsida > Asterales > Campanulaceae > Lobelia > Lobelia cardinalis. Next base: position 5,388,127 of record JAOWAN010000049.1, read on the forward strand.
AGAGGCATGGATGGCTCGCTGCTAAATTTTGCACGATAAAATGACGTGTTCACTTGCTCTGTTCCAAGTATAAACAAAGTCGCACATGAATATTAGGAACTTGGTATTCGCGACATTTCTGAATGTCGCAGTTTGTCTTCAGATTCTTTCTTTTTACGCACATTGATCAAGGGTTTCACGTGGCTGATTTGCATCAATTTTATTGTGTTTTTCTTTCTGTGGAATTTATACAAGGAATGGGTCGAATGCAAGAGGGTATTTCTAGTGGTCATTTATAGATGTCTTTGAGCCATTGGATAGCTACGATAGAGCATTTGGCTTGTACTATGTAGACAGGGACGACAAAGACTTGAGAAGATATCCTAAGCTGTCTGCTCATTGGTACTCAAATTTCTTGAAGGGCAGACAAGTCACTCATGATGAACTCATCTTTAAGGTTTCCGAAAACAAGTTCGATTCTTCACAATTTCTCGCTTCTTGAACTAGAAGAGTTTTTTGTTACGATTCCATTTACTGCTCAAAATGCCCGATGACGGGCCTTGCAATCAATTCCTTAAGTATGTACCGTGTAAACATAAACGGATCTGTTTTGGTGCAAGCGGCACACGACACCATAGACCAGATTCACGAGTACGAGCACGAGCACATGATCAATGCCAACCAATTACAAGATCTAACCATGGTTCAGTTCGGTAACGTAGCCTGAAATGTTGGTTTATTGATTGACATTAAACCTGATCCTATTAGTATTAGTGGCAATACTTGCAAGCATAATTTTCTCAGCTGTTTGTAACGTTTTGTTACGGTTTCTCGTTACCCACTTTACTTGTAACAAACAATAATATTTTAAAGTACACAAATTAGTCTGACCGAGCAAACTCGTTATAAGAACTCTGCATAGAAATAAGAAGGAAATTTGTACAATCTTCGGTTATTCCAAAATGACTGTTTCTTAGAAGCAAAATAACACCCCCCCCCACCGCACCCCAACAACTATTATTTCGCCAGAATAACTCCCATCGTACTAATTTTTTAATTCGAGGGACTGGAAATATAAGTTTGTGAATGTTTAGGACGAGAACGAAAAAAAAAAGTAAATTATACCAATCCCCCCATAACTTTTACGAATTTTTGGATCATACCCTTGGTTTACTAAATCCAACGGGTAACACCCCTCATCTACCACATCCTAACGATTTGAGTGTAAATACGAACTTTTCTGTATAATATTGCTGAAGTGTGTATTTGTTGTTCTTTTCATGTCCGAACTACCCTTTTCTTGAATTGAAACCGATGTCAGGTGTGTATTGGTGTTGAAAACAATCTAATGTCCACTTCCTTCCCAAATTTAATACCGAAATGCTGGTTCTCCATCAATCTAATCTAAAAAGGGTTTCAATTTCAATGGAAGGAATACCATATAAAGAATGCTTCAACATCGTACAAATCAAGCTGCATAAAGTACAAAACAAACAATTTTTGTTTGATAACTAAGGGACGATGAGCAAATTGACCAATTGATGACCAACCGAAAAAACTTGGCAATTAGGATGCCGCCCGTAAATTCATATCCCTAATTATCACTTGCTTACAAACACATAAATCAGAAAATCATCTCAAAGTTTTGTCGAATTTGGGAATTACAAAACTCGCAAAAAGGAAGAGAAGTAAAGGGTACCCACACCCTTCTTTGAAGACTTTGGCATGAGAGGTTTGATTGGAGTTCATGAGCTTGCAGACGAAGTAGCATAGTACTCCAATTAGTATTATCACGACTAATAGTGAGATTAATTAAAACCCAGTCTTTGATCGTTCTGTCCGTACCAACACACATTTTATGTGCGTAGAAGATTGTTGTTGGTGAGTTGCTTTACAACGAAGGGTCGACGGAGAAGAGAGAATGAGAGGGCATTCTCGCCAATTCACCGGGTCCATTTCTTCTAAATGGGTGGGTTGCAGAGTTTAGTAGAATAGGGGTGTTATCTGTTGGGTTTTGTAAACTATGGGTGTGACTCGGCAAATTGAAACAGTTGAGGGGGATTTGGTGTAACTTAAAAAAAGAAAAAAACAACTATTCCCCTATACCCGCTCAGCCCCACCGGGACACGACCATTCCAACCGCGGCGGCGGCGGAAGCGAGTTTGGACGTATGAAAGCCACCATGTTCTCATGTCAAGGTCCTTCCATGGCTCTTATACTCTCCTTCGCTGGCACCGGCTTCCTCATTCACTGAAACCTCCTCCTCGCCACTTATGTCATTCTCCGCTCCGTCACCATCAGCTAAACCCCCCCTCTCCCCTCTTCGATCTGCGCCCGGAAATCCTAAAACGAATCATATTATTGGGTTTTAATTTAAGGTGAGTTACTCCATTCTTCTCTCTTATTGTGAAAGGTTTGGTTCGTGTTTCTTTTGTAAAACCCAAATGGCCATTATTGCTGATGTTCTTGTTTTTATACCTTTAACTGGTTTGCTTTATGTTTCTTCTTTTGTACATAATTGATATTGGGTGTCTGCACAGTTGTGTCGGAAATTTTGTAGTAAGGGTTTTGAAATTGAGGGAAAATTAAGGTAGAAACTCAATATGACAGCAACACACAGTAAGCTTTCACCCGTGCAAGAATTGACTTGTTGTCAAGTTGTAAAAAATAAATAATATTCATAGTTTACTTGATAATCTTACAAAATTTGAAATTTTGAAATCAATTACAATCAATATATGTTAAATAATTACTTTAATACCTCCTTCATTTCTTTTTGATTGTTCATGATAGCGACATTTTTCATAGGCAATTAAAACGAAACGAAGGGAGTAATAAATTAGCTCGACTTTTTAAAACCAAACAAGAGACTTATTTAGGAATGGAAGTCTGGTATCACTATTCATTTGCTATTTTTCCAAAAAATATTCAGAGTATTAAATCGATTGAATTTCCAAAAATACTCTTTCATGAAAGTGAAAGTGAGCTCAACGAGAGTCATTGCTGCCTGACTGCCCATATATATCTCTGGGAAATAGTCATTGATGATCAATCAAACCGTGATCGAACAGTTAATAAACAACATGAACAACCCTTTGTATCGAATCAGAGAAGTCGGCAAGTCCTCATATACTATTCAAACAACTGTACGTACTTTCGTTAAAGACAAAATATGTAGCCAACTGTCAGATAATTTTTAAGTAAATAAAGATCAGGTGCAGTTGCATAAACTGGTTACTACTAGAAATGGTCAAATGCCTTTCTTCTAGAACCCTAGTATGAAAAATTGAATAAAAAAGAATCTTTTTTTTCATGTGATTGCTCCTCACTAGTCACTATGTGGACCAGCAGTGGTTTGGTCCCTCCAGCTTTAGGTTTATTCTAGATGATATTATTTTTATTATTCTTGTAGACAGAGATGTTTCATGTAAAACAGATGAAGACGTCCAAAGTAGTAATGCATTGTGTCAAAGTGTTAATAACCAAGTGATAAATGCAAAACTACATGGGTATGAATGAAAAATGATTTATACATATATCGCTTATTTTTCATATAGTAGTAGTAATAACAACAATCGAATAATTTTATCAAATTGAATTGGAAAGAAGCAGCAACTTGGAGTTGTAGCTGGGGAGACAGAAGCTTTTAGCTATGACAATTGCCAAGTCTAACTTAAGCTTCTTTTCGCTGCCCCCGTTGGTTTTTGTATTTCTTGTTCGGCTACTATTTAGCAATACTGATAGCGGGTTAGTATTGGTTTTGGGCTTCGATGATTATAGCAGAGCTGATTTCCCCCCTGAATTTGTATTTGGTGCCGGAACTTCTGCCTACCAGGTCTGCTCTTTTCAGCTAATTTCATGTTTTCTTTCCAACTCTTTCTTGAAATTATTTTCTTTATAGTTGATCTAATTTGAAGTAATTTCAACTTATCATATGATTCCAAATTCAAGTTTATTGTTGGTTGTTTGAAGATTCAGATGTAAATGATAAAATAAAAACTTTTAGTTCATACTCACTCTTGATATCCTTTGTTTTACCAGAGCAGGGGCAGTGGCTATTTGTTAGCCTAATTCTCTTTCCTTCTCTTCAAGTGTTTTTGGGGTTTGTAACAGGTTGAAGGTGCAGCGTTTGAAGATGGAAGGACTGCTAGCATTTTTGACACCTTTGCTCATGCTGGTCAGACTTGCTTTGCTTGTATTAATTAATCTTTAAATATATCGATGTAATTGCTTGAGCAATTTGACGAGAGGATGGAGTTAATTGCGAGGAGGGAGAGAAGAGAGAATGATATTATTTTCCACAGGATTGATGTTCTCCTCTTAATTTTGATTTCTAGTTTTAAGGTTGGCAGTTTTTACATGACATTTTTCTTGGAAAGCTGATTGCAGCACAGAACCAATTCACTTAATTTCAGGTTATTCAGTTGGCAATGGAGACATAGCAAGCGATGGATATCACAAATACAAGGTATCCACTCTTCTTCAAGTATCCCATTATAGTTCAACAATTACAAATGAATGCCCCTTTATGGGTCTCACTAGAACAAGATCCGTGTTATTTAGCGAGTGCCAATTAATTTGTGACAGGAAGATGTTCAACTTATGGTTGATACAGGCTTGGAGGGCTTCAGATTTTCTATTTCTTGGTCTCGACTGATTCCATGTATCTCCCTATCTGGTCTCGTGTTTATGTACATCAGAACTTACTATTTATTTTTCTCTGCTAGACTAAAAAAAATTTATCTATCTTTTCAGCTGGTAGAGGACCTATCAACCCAAAAGGATTACAGTACTATAACAATTTCATCAATGAGCTGATTAGCAATGGTTAAAAGATTTCTGTGTTTGTGTATGCTCTCATGCCTCCATTTCTACCCAAATTATAGCACTAACAATTTTCTAACCGTCATCCAGGAATACAACCACACGTTACGTTATGCCACAGCGATCTGCCACAAATACTTGAAGACAAGTATGAAGGATGGCTTAGTCGAGAAGTAGTGTATGTTTCAGAACTCGTTAATTATCCAAATGTCTTCTACTTACTAGAATCCAATAGTATGTGGTGAATCAAACGAGGTGGTAATCATAACGGAGTACAAAATTTCAGGAGAGACTTCACCGCATATGCTGATGTGTGCTTCAGAGAGTTCGGTGACAGGGTTTCTCATTGGACTTCCTTCAACGAGGCAAACGTATTTGCCTTTGGTGGTTATGATCAAGGAATTACACAGCCTAGCCGTTGTTCTCCGCCTTTCGGAATAAGAAATTGTACACGTGGTAACTCCACTTCTGAGCCATACATTGTCGCTCATAATATGTTGCTGGCACATGCATCAGCTGCTAGGCTATACCAGGAAAAATACAAGGTATCAGCAAAAGTTTATCCGCTTAAAGCAGGAAATCAATTCTGTAACTGTTGTCTGAACTAAGGATTATCTTTTCCTATATATGTTTAGTCAGCTCTTGCTCATCAACGTTTATTGTTAGTCTCGTATGTGCAAGGTATATAAGTCTCCCAACTAATCGTTGGTACCCCTCCTTATAAACCTCGGTGCCTACACCTCCAAGAAGCTTATGATTAGCTTCAAAAGGTGAGTCCGCTGGTTTGCATCCCAACATTCCTGTATCAAATAGGAGATCAAGAACATACTTTCGTTTAGAGAGAAAGATCCCACGAGATGACCTGGCTATCTCAATCCCAAGAAAGTATCGTAATGGACCCAAGTTCTTGACTTCAAACTCAGTCGCTAACCTCCGTTTGATTGAGCTGATCTCATCCTCATCATCACCTGTCACAATGATGTCATCAACATACACAGTTAAAATGGTAATCTTGCCCCCTTGTTTCTTGACAAACATGGTATGATTAGAATTACTCTGCTTAAACCCGAATTTGATCATAGCACCATGAAATCTTCCGAACCAAGCTCTAGGAGATTGTTTCGGCCCATACAAAGTCTTCTTGAGCTTACGCACTTTGCTTGTTGTGGTATGAGACGAGAACCCGAGAGGAACATCCATATAGACCTCCTCTTCGAAGTTGCCATACAAGAAGGCATTCTTCACATCCAGTTGCTGAAGATTCCATCCTAGATTTGCAGCACATGAGATTAGAATTCGGATCGAGTTCATTTTGGCAACGGGAGCAAATGTCTCCTGAAAGTCAATCCCATAAGTCTGCGTGTATCCCTTAGCAACAAGTGTTGCCTTATACCGTTCCATAGACCCGTCTGGCTTATACTTTACCGTGAATACCCACTTGCATCCAACAGTTTTTTTGCCCAGAGGAAGAGTCGAGAGATCTCATGTACCACTCTTTTTCAAAGCATTCATCTATTTAATCATAGCACTCTTCTACTTTGGATCAAGTATTGCCTCTTCCCAACTCTGAGGAATAGAAACAGACGACCAAGTGGAAATAAATGAACGATAGGAAGGAGAAACAGAGTCATAAGAAATAAAGTTAGAAATAGAATGCTGAGTGCATGTTCTAACACCCTTTCTAACATCTATGGGAAGATCAAGATCAGTATACCAGTTGTATCAGAGGAAGGAGCAACTGAGGGCGGACTAACTTCAGGATCAGACAATTGAGGGGGTGAAGTAGCATTGCCGTTGTGTCTGCGGGAGTATGTCAACAAATCTGATCTATCAAGTCTACCAACCGACTCCACATTAGGAGGTTCATCCATCTCCTCCTGTCTAGGAAACCTCTGAGGTACACAAGCCGGAATAGAAACAGGAATAGACGAAGGAGACTCCACGTTCATTCCTTCATTATCTAAATTCTCCTCCTGAAGGGGTGAACATGAGTCTGAAGAGTAATACGATGTCGACCGCCAAAAAGTGACATCATGACTAACAAAAACTTTACGAGTAGGAGGATGATAACATTTGTACCCCTTTTGAGTTAGAGAATATCCAATAAAGACACACTTAAGCGCGCGGGGTTCTAATTTTTCGCGCGAAGGAGCAGAGTTGTGAACGAAACAAACACATCCAAACACCCGAAGTGGTAGAGGGTGCATTGAAGTGATAGGTAGAAAAGACGTTGGAGTCTTAAACTTAAGAACAGTAGAGAGTAGACGATTTATTAAATATGAGGCGGTTAAAACTGCATCGCCCCATAAAAAACTAGGAACATGCATGGTAAACATGAGGGACCTAGTGTCCTCTAATAGATGACCATTCTTCCGCTCTGCTATCCCATTTTGTTCGGAAGCCTTGACACAAGTTGTTTGGTGAACAATGCCATAAAAAGACAAGTAAGACTCAAAACCGCCTTCTGTATACTCCGTACCGTTATCGGTACGTAAAATTTGGACAATACCCTGATATTGTATATGAATCATAGTATAAAATAATTTAAAGCATTCAAACACTTCATTTTTATGACAAAGTAAATAAATCCAAGTGAGACGTGTCAATAAAAGTGACAAACTATCTATAGCCAGACTCGAGATGGACCCCAAACATCATAATGAATAACAGAAAATGGAGTCATACTCCTCTGATTACTAATAGGATAAATGGAACTTTTGTGTTTGGCTAATTGACATGGTTCACAAAGGAAATCAGACCTACTACGTTGTTTAGTTAAAGTAGGAAAAAGATTTTTTCAAACACCAAAAGAGGGGTGACTAAAACGTCTATGCCATGAATGCAAAGACTTTAAGGTAGAGCTAGTAGATACTTGATGAGCCATAGGTGGAGATGTAGAATCACTCTCCAAGACATACAATCCATTGCGAACTTTACCCCCACCATTCGTCTTTCCGGTCGCTATGTCGTGAAAAACACAATGAGATAAAAAAAATGTCACAGAACAATTTAGAGACTCGGTAGACGCTTAACATATATAAGGTTTGAGGTAAAGGACGAAACATGTAATACAGAGTTCAAGATTAATTTCGGAGAACAACGAATAGAGCCCTTCCCAATAATAGGTGAGAGGGATTCATCGGCAACCCGAACTGTAGTCTGTTCAGATGTATATGAGCTAAACAAGCTAGAAGAACGTGTCATATGATCAGAAGCACCGGAATCAATGATCCAGAAACTAGAAGACGGTATAGATGTCAAAGCGGAAGCTATACCTGAGTAGGTAAAGTGAGAGGAGGTGGAAGCAGTGGAAGTGGAAGGAGCGGATAACAAATCGCGAATAGCTGCCATCTGAGACAGGGTTAGTGATGCTGCGGGTCAGTGATGCTGCTGCTACTGCCACTGCCAGATGGTCCGTACTAGATGTAGGAGGTTCCGCCGAAGCTGTCAGGGGAGCATTGTGCTGATGATTTCCCCCGATTCACGACCTCTGCCACGACCACGGCCACGATCATGCCCACGAAGGTGGGGATACAGAAGGAAGCACCTATCACGGGTGTGCCCTGATCACTGACAAGGGTCACACAGAAGTGAGCTCAAGTGGGCTCCTATCGACAAAGGAGGATGTGATTGCAGCTGGTAGGGGAGTAGCAATAAGGGCAGACAACTGATTCTGGATGAGAATCCAAAGCTTGTCGTCGAGTTTCCTCCCCCAAAATGCGAGAATGTACAGCTTTAACATCTGGAAGTGGAACCATACCGGTCAATTTAGCCTTGATTGAATCCATAGTTATTAAAGGCGCACCTAGGCGCAAGACGCAGGCGGGCGCAGGTAATGCGCCTTGGGAGGGCTGGGCGAGGCGCTGTTCATGAAGCGAGGTCCTAGGCGCGCCTAAGCCCCATGCGTGAGCCTTGGTTTTGTGCGCCTAGGCTCCAGGCGCAATTTAGGACTTAAAATTAAGTCATTTTAGGGTTTTTGGTTAGTCAAATAGGAATATTGACCACCTAACGAGATGCGACGAGTCAAGATTGAAGAGGAAAGACTTACGACTCTTCCTTAAGGGCGCCGACGACATCTGTCGTACGGCGACCCTCCGATGACATTCTTTTAGCGCCGGCGACCCTCCGACGACCTTCTTCTAGGTGACCTCAGTTCAGTAGTCTACTTTCATTTTTTTTTTGGTTTCTTGCCTTCTCTTCTCTTCTTCTGACTTCTACCCTTCTTTCTTCTCTTCTTCTAGCCATCTCTTCTCTTCTTCTACCCCTCTATGTTCTCTTCTTCACCCCTCTCCGATCTCTGTTACTTTTTCTTGGTTCTGCCCGAGTCTGCTTTTTTACGGAAAGGATTACATTCAAATGTTACAATGTTCAGGGATGATATTCTGTGATTTTCGTCTATCTATGGAAATGATATACAATTGTCGACTCCTGATTTTATGCTATGATTGTGTGCCCTGATTACTTGCTAATCTTTGATTCCATGATTTCCTCCGTTGATTGATGACTTTCGTTGTTGTTTAGGAAGTTTCTTCAACATTTTGTTTGAGTTGACTTTTACTTTTGCTTGTTTAGTCAGTTAGATTGATTATTTTTTTTATTGCTTACATATTTTGATAATCTTTTTTCTATTAATTATTTATAGTGTTGTTTGATTTATTACTTGCATTTAACTTATGTTGATGTTATATTTTAAATAATATTTTTAGTAATTTTTAAGCATTTTTGTGCTCCTCGTCGCTCGGGCGCGCGCCCGCCTTGCTTCTTGCGCCTAGGCTCCGGTCACACCTTTTGCGCCTTGGTGCGCCTTGCATATTTAATAACTATGATTGGATCATAATAACTATCAACTATCCTCTGATAAGCCTGAGCATCAAGGTAGTCAAAATCGGGATCTTAAGTAAGATTGGAGAGGGGGGATAAGATCGGAATCGTAAAATCGTAAGCGTAAGATTTTACAAACTTTCTAAAATTAAATATTATTATAAATATAACAACATAATTAAGTTACAACATTCATAAAAAATACGAACATACATTCATAACATAAATAACAATAATTAACAAACAATAACAAATCTGGTGGGATTCCTAGGCCGACAGTTGCGGGACTCCGGATCGACTCGAGATTTTTTTGGGGCGACCGGTTTGAGAGTGAAATTGCACAACTTATTTAGGCCTAGGGCTTTTATTTTGAAAATGGGTTGGGTTTTTAACCCGATCCGACCCCTTTTCATGAGTTTTGCCCAATTTAAGACATATGCTCTAAGATCGGTAGAATCTCATGGGATCGTACGATTCTGTACGATTCTACCAAGCGATCTTACCGATTTTGCCCCAGTTACGATCCTATACCGATTTAACAAGATTTCACTACCTAAGATCTTAAAGTCTTACGATTTTACGATTAAAATCTCGATTTTAACTACCTTGCTGAGCATCCTTTGGGTTCTCCGCTCGAAAGACACGGTAATGATCCAATTCGGTCCATAAGCTGGTAAGCTGAGAGTAATATGACCTGCCATCCTGAACTATCTTCTTAAGCTTAAATCTGATCTCATATATCTTAGAACAATTTTCAGAATGTGAGTATGTTTTCTTCCACTGAACTCCAAATCTCATGAGCGGTCTTGAGAAACAAGTAATTCCTCCGGATATTAGGTTCCATTTAGTTATAGAGTCATGTCTTGACCATGGCATTGTCGGATACCCAATCATCAAACTTAGAGTCGATTTCCTTGGGTAGTTTAGAGTTGCCATTAATAAATCGCTGCATTCTGTTGATTCGAATGGAGAGTAAACAAGCTTTCGACGATGCTAGATAGTTTGTACCATCCAATTTAACCGAGCTAATCACGAGGGCTGAGTTTAGATGTGCTCCTCTACTAGCTTCATTGGAATTGATCTTAACTTCTTCAGCCATGGTAACTCAATTTATAAGCACTCTCAAATATTCAAACTCAATAACAATCGAAACGAAACGAATCAACGATAAACCAACCAAATCAATGATCACACCAAGTAATCCTTATACAAACTTCATTCACAGCATAACCCAAGGAGAAAATCAAGGGCAGAAGTGAAAAACGAAACGAAAAAGCTTTATACCTCTAGTACACAGATCTGTCCCGGGGCTAAAACACCATCAAAAATTCAACAAAACACTACAACTCCACCAAATCTGAAATTAGCATGAAAAAACGAACCTACCCACAAAATTTGGTCGCCGAAAAATTCGTCGGAGCTCCGATTGGGCTGAAACTTTCACATCTCGCTCGATTTTTCGTGCTGGTTACTATGGTGCTCTCAGATTTTCATGGTTGCTCTCTAACCTTGGCTCTAATACCAAGTCAGATTTTGTCCAAGAAATAGGTTAGAGAGAGAAAGTAGATCTGAGATAGAGAGAGGGAGTAACTTTTCTGTATATTTCTTAGAATGAAAACTTTACACTTACATCTCTACTTCTACCCATATACACATATTACACTAAGCTCCCTTGAGATAAATGCTATACAATACTAACCCATTATTCTCATTACTTTTAAGTTCTAACAGTATTTTTATTTGGATGCAGGCAACACAACAAGGTTTCATAGGAATAGACCTCTTGGCCTTTTGGTTTAACCCTTACACAAACTCAACAGCAGATGCAATTGCAACTCAAAGAGCACTAGACTTTTATGTCGGTTGGTAAGTCAAAAAACCCTACAATTTCCAGTTTTGTATGTTGTGTTTTGAGAACGAATAATTGTTGACATGTTCTTTTACTTGGTGAATTTAATTTTATAGGTTTGTTAATCCCCTTCTTTTTGGGGACTATCCTGAAATCATGAAGAAAAATGCAGGCAGTAGAATTCCAGCTTTCACTGAGCAGGAATCAGTACAAGTCAAGGGTTCTATTGATTTCATTGCTTTAAACTACTACATGACTTTATCCCTTAGGGACAATCCTAGCAACCTTGAAAGGGATAGCAGGGATTATAATGCAGACATGGAAGTAGAACTAAAATGTATGTTAAATTGTTTCTTGCACAACAAAATTGAGCAACTGTAATCCATTTTGCCTAGTGGAGAAGATTTAATTGTAGTACATAATTGTAAAAACTGGAACTAAAACAGACATTCCTTTTGTTTTTCTCTGTTGTAGTTGATGAGGTATTTAGCGGTGCAGATCTGGTAAGCCCTGAAACATTGATCGTCTTCCTCTAATTCCTCTTATTAATTCTGCTTCTACTTTTTTTATTTACAAGTAACAAACTAACTACTTCGTTTGACTCAGTACTCAGTGGATTCTTCGGGACTTACGAAACTTCTGGACTATCTCAAGAATGCATATGGAAACCCTCCAATTTACATCCATGAAAATGGTCTCTCTCTCTCTCTCTCTCTCTCTCTCTCTCTCTCTCTCACACACACACACACACACACACACACACACAAGCGCACGCGCACACACATGCACATGCACACACGTAAAACCCTAGATGGATCTATCAGATTGGATGCCATATGTTCAATTGGTGTTCATTTTAAAATGGCAGATTTAAGTGTGAATCAGAACATAGATTGTTTGTCATGCATAATTGAACCTTTGACTGCCTTCTTTTGGCAGGTCAACGAATGAAAACTGATGGTGATTTGAATGACACGGCAAGAGTGGAGTACTTGCATAATTTCATTGGGGGCGTGTTGGATGCAATCAGGTAATCTATTTTGATGAACCCCTTGGTTTATTCAAACCTCCGGATCCAGATTTCATCTTCCTCTTGTTTTTTCTTTTAAGAGTTACAGGTTGATGTCGGGCTTCAACGTATCTAATTAGCTCTTGTTTTTCTTTGTGGTTTGCTAAAAAGGAATGGATCTGATACAAGAGGGTATTTCTGCTGGTCATTTATAGACGTATATGAGCTGTTGTTTGGCTATGATTACGCATTTGGTCTGTACTATGTAGATAGAGACGACAAAGATTTAAGAAGATATCCAAAGCTCTCAGCACAATGGTACTCCAAGTTCTTGAAGGGAAGAAACACCGGTCCTCTTGAACTCTCTCATCATGTTGACGGAAAGAATCCGCTTCTTCAACAACCCACTCTTCCCAATAGGTTTTCGTATTCATAGTCACGTAGCGCATTTCTGTTTGTTGGAAATGTGGCTTAAACACATGAAATTGAGAACAATCAGTCCTCTATTCCCTTTTCAAAGTTAATTTGACCTACTTGCGAATGAATATTTTGTAATTTTGATGTGGATTTACTTTTAACCATTCTACATCAACCCAAAAACTGTACTTTCACTTCATTGTCTATGATTACATTGCTGAGAGAAACTTTAAGACCTCAAGCGATATTTCTGTTGGACGTAACGGGGAGGTTTCTCCCACATTGGTAAGAATGGGGAGTTTACTCTCACATTGATTTTGTCCCACAGTGAAGGATGAAGGAGATTGTTGGAAAAGTATGAAGTGTGAAAGTCATAGCTATAGTGACCTTGTTCCATGTAGAGATGAAATGTAACTCACTGTAGAAGTAAGAACACTATAGTGTTGTTCAAACTATTGTAGTGATATTATACCACTTGTCATTCATATTAAGGAAATCGTTTTGGAACAAGTCTCGTATCACTATTGTTTGTTTGATATAATCAGTTTGTAACAATTTCTGCTGCTCCTTATTATCTGTATACATGAATCATGTAGTAGAGGTAAGAAATTTGGAATTTTTGAAGAAAAATCCTCATAAGTAGGGTTGGAAATTGGAAAAGAAATTTCGATATCTGCCGATTCCGATCCGAAAATTTTCGATTTAGGAACGGAAATTTTTAGTCCATATTCCAACATTTCGATTTTCGATTTTTACGAAAATTTTCGGATCGGAATTGGAATCAGTTTTGAAAATTTCGAAATCCGATCCGAAATATTTCCAAAACTCAAATTTTATAATTTCGATTTTAATATAAACTATAGAATAAACAATAAGAGAATCAAATTCTTCACCCCTACACACTCAAAGCAAGATCTTATCATTATACAAATATTTTATGTTGCAAATAATTCAAACATATTATAATGGACTAAAGATAATAGACACTTTGTTGATTTTTATACAATAAAATACAATAAGTAGTTATAGAATTAAAAAAATAATAAGATTAATGATAAAAATAACTATAGCCACTTTTTATTTCAATAAACTAGACATTTCACAATATATGCATAACTTTTTAGTTTTTTTTTTCTCTATTTTTTTTATGCAGTTTAAATTTTTACAAGTATGTAAAGCTCTATACTTAAAGTTTTTGAAATATACATTTGAAAAGAAAATGAAATATACTTTAGTAAGTATTACTTTCTCTATTTGAAAAAAAAATCATAAATTTTCTTAATATATATAGTAATTGTAAAAAATAATTTGCCTCCCTAAGATATAACGATGTATTACAAATAAATTAAAAATTTCATAAATTATTTGAAAACAAATATTCGAGTGTTTATGAATTTTTTGATTTAGTTGTAGTAATTTAATTATTGATTTGGGTGAAATGTATTTATCCATTAATTTATCATATTTACTTTTTCTCTATGTAATTATTCTATAAATAAATTTCTAAAAATATTTATGATCTCAAAAAATTCAAAAGAATTTGAAAATTTTCCAAAATTTCGAAATTTGGAATTTCCGAAATTCCGAAATCGGAATGTATTATGGATTTCCGAAAATTTTTAGATGGAAATTGGAATTGATTTTTTCATTCCGAAATTTTTTCCGAAACATCCTATTTTTGATCCGATCTGTCCAATTTCCAGCCCTAATTGTAAGTTTTTCATGAAAATGGAAATAAAAGTTCAATGCTAGACTTGCTAGTAGTAGAAAAGATATAGACCTGAAAAGAATGGATGTTGATAGTATTGTGCTGGCATGATTTTTGGCTTTGATGTGGACATGGCAGCATAATGGAAGACAGCCAAATATATAAAGGAGAGTCCTATAAAGTTGGAAAGAATTTGTAAACGATAAAGAGACAAAACGTGGCGATAATATGATTCAATAATGGCTTCAAAAATTCCCAAGAAAAAATATCTGCAAGATGTCAGTCAATATATTGGTTTATCAAAGTGAAGATGTCTTCATGTCCATACAGAAGAAAAGTTGCAGTGGCAACAAGGAGTAGCCATGGGAACCACAAACGTGAACTTAGGATTCTTTTCTCTACCTCCTCAATTGCTCCTCCTTCTTCTTCTTCCTTTGCTTCTAATTAGTGATAATGATTGTGGGTTAGTAGCGGTTTTCGGTACCGATGATTATAACAGAGGTGATTTCCCTCCTGAGTTTGTTTTCGGTGCTGGAACTTCTGCATATCAGGTCTGCTCTTGCTCTGTCTGTTTGTACTGCGACATTCGTTCGTGAATGATGAATGCAAATCTCTTCTCTTTCTTGATATTCTTGTACTTACCGGAGCACACGGGCATTCAAGTTTTTTTGCTAAGCATAAATCTCTCTGATCGAGTTTGGGTTTTTGTAACAGGTTGAGGGTGCAGCATTTGAAGATGGGCGGACTCCTAGCATTTTCGACACCTTTGCTCATGATGGTTGAGACTTGCTCTATTCCCTCTATTGATCTTCACAAATTTTGGCTTTGGCAGTTATCGACTTTGATATGAATCTCCAAAAGCTGATTGCCCACATCAACCAACTTCAAAATTTCAGGGTTTTCGGGTGGGGATGGAGACATAGCAGCCGATGGGTACCACAAATACAAGGTCTTCAACTCTTCTACGTACACGCTGCTTCAATTACACCATTTTTTTTCATAATACCATTCAAACTGCTTCAAATAGACACAACATAGATTTCGGACTTCGTTACTCTGCTTCAAACTGTTTTGATATTTGCTTTCCTTCTTCCTTCCTCAACTTCTTGAATTGCAAATGGATGCTACTTTCATGGTCTTACCAGCTCGAGATCCATGTAAAAATGCATTTGCATTTGCTAATTACTATGATTTTTGCAGGAAGATGTTCAACTTATGGTAGATACAGGCTTGGAGGGTTACAGATTCTCCATCTCGTGGTCTCGCCTTATCCCAAGTATATATTATTTCACCTATACATCTCATGTCCTAATTCATCACAGCTTGCAATATTTTAAATTTCTCTCCTTCTCTAAATCATCTTTCTCTTTTCAGATGGCACTGGACCTGTCAACCCAAAGGGCTTACAGTTTTATAACAATTTCATCAATGAGCTAATCAGCAACGGTTAAGAGATTTGTGTGTTTGAATATATGCATGATCTACCATTGCCTGAACTACCCGTCTGATTATTATCTCTATTCATCGTACAGGAATCCAACCACATGTTACCTTATGCCACAGTGATCTGCCACAGATACTTGAAGACAGATACGGAGGATGGCTTAATCGACAAGCAGTGTACACTTCTGAACTGTTGAATGTATATATATATATATATATATATATATATATATATATATCCACATTCAATGTTTGTAGGAAGCGGATAGTATGTGAAAAATGAAAGGAAGATGGTGTTTATTATGTGATTGCAGGAAAGACTTCACCGCATATGCTGATGTGTGCTTCAGAGAATTTGGCAACAGGATCTCGCATTGGACTACCCTGAATGAGGCAAATATATTTACCATGGGCGGTTATGATCAGGGAATTACACAGCCTGCCCGCTGTTCTCCCCCTTTTGGAGTCAGAAAATGCGCTGGAGGTAACTCTACTTATGAGCCATACATCGTTGCTCATAATTTGTTGCTGGCACATGCATCAGCTGCTAGGCTATACCAGAATAAGTACAAGGTATTGATGTACGAAATTTTTAGCTTAAAACACCAGTGAGAAAATACTAGATCGACTCAGTTTTGTAACTTTTCTCGTGAAGTATATTTATAGAGTCTGGAAATTTGCATTGTATGGATGCAGGCAATACAACATGGTTTTGTTGGAATAGATCTCTTGGCCTTTTGGTTTGTTCCTAAGACAAACTCAACAGAAGACGCTATTGCAACTCAAAGAGCCATTGAGTTTTATATTGGTTGGTATGTAAAATTAAAACCTCTATGAATTTCCATATTTGAACGCTAGGTTTGGGAACTAGTGTTTGCTGAATGTATTTTTTCCAGGTTTGCTGATCCCCTTGTCTTTGGGGACTATCCTGAAATCATGAAGAAAAATGCAGGCACCCGAATTCCAGCCTTCACCGAGGAGGAATCAATACAAGTCAAGGGTTCAGCTGATTTCATTTCTTTGAACCACTACCTGACAGAAGCCGCTGGGGACAAATCCAGCAACCTTAATATGGATCGCAGGGACTACCTTGCAGACACGGCAGTAGAAGTGAGCTGTATGTTCCTATTCAAGGTTCAATACGTTGTTGAGTTAATCAGTAAATCAAATTAACTGAAATTAACACAAATTATACTTTTATTTTTCTTTCTTGTAGTTGATTCGATACTTGCTGAACCAGATAAGGTGAGCTATGTGTCATGTGCTTGTTCATTTTGCCTAAGAACAAAAAGTGCCACTCATTTTAGTACGGAGGGAGTATTAATAATCTGTTCGTTTGGCTCAGTTCCCTGTTAATCCTTCTGGTCTGCAAGGAGTTCTCGAGTATTTCAAGAATACCTACGATAACCCTCCTATTTACATCCATGAAAATGGTCTCTCTCTCTCTCTCTCTCTCTCTCTCTCTCTCTCTCTCTCTCTCTCTCTCTCTCTCTCTCTCTCTCTC
>JAOWAN010000049.1:5405780-5418150 GCA_028566635.1 Lobelia cardinalis
CTCTCTCTCTCTCTCTCTCTCTCTCTCTCTCTCTCTCTCTCTCTCTCTCTCTCACACACACACACACACACACACCGTTTTGTAGTGAAACTTTTGTTCATTTTTGGAAAGCAAGAATAGGAGAGAATACTCTTCCCTGTCGAATTGCCTTCGGATACTATTGCATAGTTTCCTTGTTCTGGACAGGTCAACGATCAAGACGAGATGGTAACCTGAACGACAAATCGAGGGTGGATTACATGAGTTCTTTCATTGGTGGTTTGCTCGATTCCCTGAGGTACATCTCTGTGGCACAAAGTTTGTTACCTCTGTAGATCATTAGTGAAGAATTTACACGCTCAAAATCGCTAGGGGCCGGTATGCTCACAAACAAGGACCAATAATCACCTGATCTAACGGTATCCCCTTCTATTTTCTAACAGCAGATTGAGAATATATTCTTGATGTCTTAAGAACTGATTAGGATCCCCAACATTTTGGATTGTTCTTTGAACTTGATCTCTTGTAATTAAGTTGATCCGGAGTTTAAGACGTCTCACTTTGTTTCGTTTGTTGTTGATCGACTATGGGTTTCTAAATGCAGGAACGGATCAAACACAGGAGGGTACTTTTACTGGTCCTTCTTAGACGGCTTCGAGTTGTTGGATGGTTATGGATCAGCATTTGGCTTGCACTACGTGGATCTAGACGACAAAGATTTGACAAGGTATCCTAAGCTCTCAGCGGTTTGGTACTCCAGTTTCCTGAATGGAGAAAACATGAGCAGCGGCGATAAAAGTTTTTCTCAATTTGTGGGGAAAATATCTGCTTCCTTCCCACCCTCTAGGGTCTCTCAGTAGAACTTCTTGCCATTTTCATCTTACATCTTGTATGGTTGGAGTTCCAAACTTACAATGTACCTAGTGGATGTACCATTTGTTGGTCATATTTACACCGAGTCATACTATTATACATCAATAAGACAAAATTTACATCGTCTCCATAATCATCTCCGACGAACCTAGTAGTAAGTCACCAGTTTCACCTCATCATCACCAAAGAATCAAACATGGACACCATTCTCCACCCCTTCAAAACCCTATTCAAGATGTTGACCAACCTCGAGATTAAATTTATGAAACGCGTGTATAATCTGGCTATCTATGAGAACAAACAATTAGGTGCCTAAATCTGTTGGAATAAAGTACATTTGCAGCACTGGAAGTGAACAAAATCCAACAAGGATAGTACCAAAAATACTAGTACCAATCATGTGTAAAAATGTTAAGATAAACCTAATGAACTCCATATTATCCGTGAAAGCAACATTTGATTACATCTACAATTGTACTACTATGTACAAAAATAATTCACCCCCAGTTATCCATAATTCTTTCAAGTTACACAAACCTAAATTTTACAGACAAATTCCACTCTTGGAAGTGAAAACATTCTAGACTTCCCTAAAACATTATGGGACAAAAATGATATAAATACACTTGCAAGTTTCTGTTCTGTTCACCACAAAGCTCCACGCTGCTTAATACTGAACTATGAAACCTAAACTTTAGAAATCTTAAAATGACAAATGAATAGCATAACGAATAAATGCCGATATATCCAAAGCGCCAATTAAACTGAAAGAAGGGGTCAAGGTTTTTAAATCACTGCCAAATATATCAAGAGCCCTTGTAATGATACAAAAGAGGATTGTTTTCTCAAGCTATACCTTGCATATTAAAATCTACGTCAACAGGTGAATTCACCTTCTTGACAATCTTTAGTTAGTCCAGTGGGGTCTGCAGGGAAAACAGAAACAAAGAATATGTAAAACACGTGACTTAATAATATATGAGCTAGTTAGCCAGACAAGCTAAGCACTCTACGATATTACTTGCATTGATAACGCCAACGTATTAGCAATATTACTACACTTCGGAAGTCCATAAAGACACCCACTAAAACAGGATAACCTACGCAGAAAGACATGAGAGAGGATAAGCCAGTGGGATGCCATGAAAGATGCATGTCTGCGAGGCAGGGTTTTAATGGTTGAAATTATGTCATCTAGGAGAAAGAACAGAGATCCAATATTCATATGAAAAGCTATTCCAGACTAGAAGTTCATTACAGTGTGATTACAAAATGTAAAACCAGAGAAGTGATTCTGAACTTAAAAGCATAATATGATATCAGACTTTGAACATCAACAGAGACCATCATGATTGAGACCATAAGCCGAGATAAAACACTCCCTTAGTCCCAAAATCACTGGCCTCATTTCCTTTTTGGGATGGCCCAGATTAATTGTCCCCTTAATTCGATCTTGAGAGCATTAGTGAGTTGTATTCTCGCTAATTTAATGCTTAACACACTAAATGTGTTTACTAAACCACGAGCTTTTTCAAAGAGGACAATTATTATAGGACTGGGGGAGTAAATACTTGCCCACGCTACCTTTATATTACTGAATCAGTATTGTCGAACATTGCTGTGCTTTCTGCATTATTAAACTCAAGGACCAAACTGATGTATGCAGGTGCGGGTGGGGGGCGGGGGGGAGAGAGATGTTTTACAAAGCAGCTCTCTTCCAGTTAATTAGCTTGTGCTCGGGTGCACCGTAATTGATAAAGCAATAAAGCCGCAGTCTGGGACATATCAAACATAAAGAGTCAAAATGATCACCGCTTCTAGTCCAAGATCTTGCCAGGAGCTTACACCTCCACAGATGGGTGTTTTGTACACAACTACAAAGGAAGTGATCCTTTCTTATTCATGCAATGATGGGCTACATCCATAGCAATTCTATGAAGGATCCAGGGAAGTATGCCAGCTGAGAGGTTAGGATGCACAAGTTAGATTGGGATGATCCATCAGAAAGAGAACAAGGCTTCAAATGCACTATTAGATGCAACCATATATCTACCACCCTCAAGGTTATTCCACACCCCTCAAAAAGAGAAGAACGGAATAGAGGTCTTCATAATGGTCGACAATTACATACCATGTTTTCCAATAAGTGGGCTCAAGAGTAAGAATCTAGTTCAATATTAAAACTTAGAACCAGAAGACCAAGATTGCCAAAACCAAATAACCCAACCAAACCAAACTAAGTTTGGTGATTTAGAGATGGCTCAATTTCTAGAGCAACTCAAGGATATTGAGTCGATATGGCTCGCAGCATAGGTCCTGCACCACTAAAAATGGTTTTCTTGGGAGCCATAAACATTTCCACCAGGATAATGGTTTGCTGTCCTAGTCGAATAAACACCCTTCTTCCTTTTCTTTGAGCAACTTAAGGTTAGCTTTTCTATCTTGTTTTTCGAAGTTCACTATTACAAGAGAGAAAAGGTAACGTGTTTACAGCTTTCAGCTATCACTTGTTCTACGAAATGCAACCTAACGCGTTGTCATGTCTGTGAACTGTTATAAACAACAACCTAGTCATATATTTCTTGTTTAAGTTAAAATCTCCATTAGAAGAAAACTTCAACCGCATTGGCGACAAAGCCCAACAAAGGTCCACTAAAAACCTCTGTGGGGACTATCATATTAAAGGCACACTAGCTATTAATGTAGCTAAAAAAGAAGAAAGCGAGAGCAAAATAATGTGAGATAAGAGGACTAAAACTCATGTACCTCTATAAATTTGACAATAGTAAGGAACACTTCAAGTTCTCATTTGCAATCTCTAGAACAATTAAATAACAACGATCACATGCCACTTTCAGCCTGCTACCTTTATAGCACCCATTTCGTCAATCTTTGAGCTCTTATGCTGCAATTCGCAAAAGTAAGGAGGCACGTCAGTGGAAATTTTAAGACAGTGGGAGCAACAACAGTGGCAACTTTCTCGATTCCATTTAAAGAGCTTGAAATAAGAATTGAATGGTTTTTGGTCTTCAAGAAGAACTTCCTAAAAAGAGTTAATAAAATCTCTCCTTTTGATGCCCTCAGGATATTAAATAAATAGATAAACAATTGTACTAGTGTAATTAAGAGTTTGAAGCATTCATGTTACCTTACTTTTCTTGTGTCTGTGAACATCACTAATATCTTCATCTCCATCATGCTTCCTTTTCTGAAAGTATATCAAAACACACATCCAACTATGTCGTCATTATCTTTATATATTATGGAGTTGTAAAAGTTTATACACGTGGGAGTTTCAACCCCTGTTACACAGGACACAAGCGTAAGGCATCTGGATACATGAACTTCTAACAAAGGCTATAGATGAGTGTATTGCAGATGAAGAGCAATTTAGATGCCACAAACAGATCAAAAAACAATCCGACTATAGGCACTAATCCACAACAACAAACACTTTGTTTCTATCCCCCCCCCCCCAAAAAAAAGGCATTTCGGAAAGTGAAACAGAACAAAGAGCACAGTGATGTACAACCTTCTCGTGATGCTTCTTTGAATGCTCAGCACCAGAATCATGATGGCTACTTTTATCTTTCTTCTTTTCCTTGTCCTTGTCTTTATCTTTACTTCGATCTTTATGACGATGTTTATGCTTCTTATGCTCTTTGTCCTTCTCCCTGTCTTTGTCTTTATGCTTCTTATGTTTTTTCTCCTTGTCCTTGGACTCACTTTTAGATTTCCCAGGGATAGTAGGAATCCCCTTCTCTGACTATAAACCACTATCACATCAGTATCTCCCCATGGATAGCAGAAAAAGCATAGTCAAAAGCAACCAGTAGAATCTTCAGGACTTAAGAAAGCATCATTATGCATGAGCAACAGCAAGGCTATTCGAAAATTAGAAAGAGGCCCAGATAGAGAAACAAAGTAATAGTGCTTACAGTTGGCAGGTCAACTGGAGTTGTTTCCCTCAGTTGAAAAGCCTCACTGAGGACATCCAGGTCAAATGGCTGTATACGTGTATTGGTCTCTCTTGAGAATGATGTTTTCTGAATGAGCTGGCCCAATTGCATTCCCTCTCCTTTCCTAATTTCTGTATCTCCCACCACATTATGAAGGTAATGGGTATCCGATATTGACAATGGAAGGGCCTTCTTGCAGAAAAACTCGTGATGAGGCAGCAATTTATAGTGATTAATTAGATCCACAGCACCTGTAAGTTCTCTTGGCCCTACAATTCAAAATCCACCCAACAGGATCAGATGCCTGAGATTAAAAACTAAACAAGAAGATTGTGATAACTGAAAACACTAACTAGTTTAACTGTTTAAGGAGAAATTCAATATCAGTTCGTCTAATCAATTTTCGCTAGTAATGTTAGTGGATTAATTCTTAAATGTAAAGTATGATAAAAACAAAATGAATTCCCAGAAAACAGTAGAAAGTTCACAAGCTTTTCCATCCAAGAGAAATGTAGTCCAAGAAGATGAATGATTTAGCCCATGCAACACCTTCTATATTAAAAAGAAATCACACAACTGTAGTAACTCTTTCTTAATACTCCCTCTGTTCAAAAGTAAGTGTCCACTATTCCTAATGGGGTGTTTCAAGAAAAGTGTCCAATTTCCTTTTGTGGTATAGAAAGAGTGGACTGTGTCCACTAATTGACTTTGGACCCATTTGTGTCCACAAGCTTTGTTTCTCCTCAAACTATGTGCAAATAGTAACAGGACACTCAAATTGGAATGATGTGTACCAAATTAATTCCATATGCCTTTCATACTGTCACTACTTGAGCATTCATTTCTTTTATCAGATACAAAACATAGCTCAAAACCAAAAACAAAGAAAAAGGAACATCAAGTCTTCCCGGTACTGTTGAGCTATCAGCAATATGAATCACTTCACAACTCAGATTCTCAATCTGCCTCCCACTTGAACTCACAAACTCTAAAAGCCTTATAGTACATCGATACAATTTCTCCCACCTCAAAGGAATGAGCTTTAAAATCCATAATTTAAATGAATTGCAAGCAATTTCCCCCAGTTCAGCTCGTCCTCACAATCTGAACATATATATTAAACCCTAACGTCAATACGTCTAATAAGTTATCAGCATAGAGTCACCTTGTGAATTCTTCTTTCCATGCACCTCATGCACTGACATAAACTAATATGTCAGCTTTCGATTAACTTTTCATAGCATCGTCAACCCAGAGAAATCAGACCTTATTACATTATTCACGGGTCTCTTGTGCTTTACTAAACACTTTCAGACGACTCAGTGTTCCGCTTTCCAAACTGCTTCTCATAAGCAATAGAGCGAACTAATAAGAGATCTAAAATAATCCCATAACAGCAATTATGTGCATGCAATACAAAACAGCATACAAATGAATCAAAAATAGCCCTGATGGATAACACTTGAAGGCCATACCTCTTCCAAACTTTTTGCTTTCAGGATCCATCAATCAGTGTCTCATACAAAAGAAGACCATTATCACCTGATATTGTCACACAAAAATTTGAACAGATAGTTAGCAAATATGCTAATGAAACTCTAACAGCCTTATCCACCCATACTTGCGGGCTTCTAAACCAGTATAACTGTAAAACAAATTGAATAACCGAGTATGCTACATTAATCATATCACTTGTAGTTCTGGTGCCACTTAACAAGTATTCGGGCATGAATGCCTAGTATGGGTGCTCGTGTAGGTGAGCAACACGTCAAAGATGATAATTTCACACTATATTTCAGTCTCCAACTGCTAGACCCATGTACTTGTCATAGTTGTCAGGGCCGTTCTAAACGATTTTGAGGCTCAGGGCAAAAATTATATTTGTGCCCTCATATTAACATATTATAAATGTAAAAAATTACTTTAATTTATCAATTTTATGATGACTTCAATGACTTTATAACAAAAAATATATAAAATATATATATTTAATCTCGTTAAAACCATTTTTCTAGAAAAATCACTTGATTAAAAAATCTTAAAAGAAGGAAGAATGGTGCTCCAAACTTCCACACCAATCTTCCAATTGTTTAAAACTATAAAATATACAACTGAGTAGAAAAATATATGAAATTAAATAAAAGCTGAAAAAATACAGCATAATTATCAGATAATATAAACAGTTTAGTGAACATCGAACAAGATTGCAACACTTATATATTTTGCTAAAGAGCATCTATATCTAACAACTAAAATTCGCTTATAAACAATGCAACTGCGGTTCAATTGGAGAGGGGAGAAAATCAATCGAAAATTGATTTTAATTAAAAATAAAAAGATTGAGTGTCTGATTCGAAAAAACAATAAGATTTTCACGATGTAAAAGAGGAAAGTGAGATAATTTTGAATAAAAGATAAGAGATAATTTTGTAAAACCATCGTTCCAATAGAACAAAAAAATTATCACGCGTACATAAGAATTTTTTTTTGGTGTCCTTTATAAATTTGGGTCCTGGGCGATCGCCCGGCTCGCCCTATGTCTGGGCCGGCCCTGATAGTTGTCAAAGACGTAAAACGGGAGGTGGGCAAGAGGTACATGGGATGACCGAAAAACAAAGCAAGTTGAAGAAAACGAAAATATAGTAATCAGATAATCAAAAATGTATATAATGTTTAATGATAATAATATAGTAAAAAAAATAATATAGTAAAAATTGAAAAGATAAGCAAAAATGTATATAATGTTGAATAATAAAAATATATGAAATTATGTTAGTAACATAAATTTCAATATCAACTAAAACTTCAAACAAAAACTAAATTTTCATGGAATTAGAAAGTTATACGAAAGCAAAGGAACAATCGACAATAAATCACGAAAACAAAACCAGAATTAGCTAAAGTATCGGCCAAGTGACAAGAAGTAGCAACAAACTACTAAAAATCAAGTAACTCATCCGGATCACTTGGGGCCAGCTCAAACTCATCTCCATCACAGGTCGGACAGCTGGCATACTTGACAAATTAGGGGAAAATCAAAAAATATCGGTAATAACTCACCGGATCAGTAAAGGAATAGAGCTCTAAGCTCGCGACCGAAAGTGGAACAATTATCTCTTTCCCTCCACTCCGGTCGATTCTCTCTATCCTGTTGACAATTCCTCTGCTCTTCACTCTTTCTCTCTCTTTTCGTCTCCAGTGAATGAAAAGAAGCCGACGGACTGGATAAAAAGTTGAGTCTATTTAGTTTTGGGTCAATTATGCGATTTAGTATATGCCCCACCCAGTTTCTACGTGTAAATTTAAAAGGGGTCAAAAAATTAACATGTAATTTTTTTAAGGGGTCAAAGTGTGAATTTACCCAACTCCTCCAAACTAAAAAAAGCAGAGGCGACAAAGGGGCCAGCACCTCGGTCGCCTTTGACAACTATGGTATTGGTATGTGTTATATCAACATGGGTGTTTCAGCTGCAATGAACCATCTTACGGAAACGGCCAGTTTACTTCTGATAATCAAATACTACCTCCATCCCAGAACGAAAAAAACACCACTTCCAAAACTCACTAACATGGTGCTTTTACTTCAACTAAAACATATTTCCTAATAAATTATACTGACAAGTGGCATGTAAGAGATATATCAATATCATGTTTTCTAAAAGATGAGCAAAATAGAGTAACGAAAATTAGGCAGAAAAACTTTAGAACAGATAATTCTTTTTCACCAAGAAGTAAAACAAAAAAGTTGGACTTTTGGGGGTGAGGGGAGATGAGCGGAGGTAGTATCACAATATGACCAAGAACTCCAACTACCTCGGTTGACACTTCAAACCCATTTTTTGGGATTACTTTCAAATCTACAATTGAGCAATTAGCATTTATCAACTATTAGCCACCCTTCAGGGAAGGAATTTCACAAAAGCCAAATAGCAAACCATAAAATTCTATTCTTTGTTTATAATGTATATGAGCTGCATTCTACTGGGAAACGAAAAAAGAGAGAATTTTTAATGAGCCGCAGGGGCACATGCTAATTTTCAACCCAATTTTTCACTACTAGATACATCATTACCTTGAAGGCCCTAAAACTATACTAGACACTACTACACCAAAAACATCAGTGATCTGGAACTACAGAAACAATTGAACCCCAATGCTCGCTCATTATAAAGTCATACTCTATCGGTAAGACAGTGAAAACAACCGGTACTAGGTTCCAAAAAAAAAACAACTGGAGCTAACCTGATTTAAAACTGAGTGATTCGCAGCGTAATTTCGCGTCAAGTTAGCGAAATTCGTGCAGTGTCGTTGGTAAAACCAGTAAATCAATTGGAAAAATTAGGGCTTCCAGTATCAATTTCACCAAAGGTACTGTCCTAACCGAAATAAACCCTAATTACCTATTTTAGAGAGAGAGCGAGAGTTGAAACTGGGGTCGCAATTCGCGAAAGGGGAAAATTGTGCGAAATCCGCCGTGGTTTTATAAACATACGCGTCGGGTCGGGTCTCGTTATAACGGGCGGGTTTTGCCCATGTTTTTATTGTTGTTTCATTGTTTGCTTGTTGCTCCGGCACCCATGTGGGGTGAGATGATAAAATGGAGTGGATAAGTGGACTTAAGTGCACAATTTTTTGAGATAATTTGTGCATCAAATGCTAAAAAGACAATGTTACCCCTCGGGAATCGGGATCAGACATGTGTGAGGGGCAATATTGTCTTTAGAGCATTTAGTGCACAATTATGGGTAGTGCTAAATGTCGCCCCTAAATTTTTCGCTACCGTCCTCTTTATACCGAAAATACCCATTTATCAATTTTTTAAAAAAAATAAAAACTCACAAGACGGAGAGAGCTAATTTGACATGCCATTTGTGCTTGCAGTTGACCTTGTTTGGCAATCTTCTCGAGAATTTTCCTCGCCTCATCTTCTCCGGACTTCTTTTTTATGGTTTTAATTTTCCAAACCTTGTGGAGATTTGTTCATTAGTGCGAAGTATGTTTTCTTTAATTTTTTGTTGTTACGAACAAACCCTAAATCCTAACCTTCCGATCGAGAGACATTTAGAAATAATTTTGCAAACGGATTAAATAAAAGGGATGAGAGGTGCAGGGGTGTAATTTCAAACCGACGATTAAACCGAACCGAACCGAACCAAATCGATGAGTTTGGTTTGGTTTGGTTTCGATGAACGACGGTTTGGTCACGGTTCGAAAATTTTTCAAACCGCACGATTCGATTCGGCTTGCAGTTTCGACGCCTCAAACCAAATCGATATCTAATGTATATGTATATTTTCATATAAACTCCTCATATTTTTGTTATATTTATATATACCCCTTTTAATTTTATATATAAAATAAAATAATAATTATATTTTAATTTAAACTTAATTGTATTGTGATGAACTTATAAATTTTATAATTTTTAAGTTGTATTGCGCTAAATATTATGTAAATAAACAACATAATTGCATAATTTTTCAATTTTTATTATGATCATATACTATTAATGTTACAAACAAAATTAATTTTTTGTTATAAATCTTAAGTTATATTAAATTTTTTTTTGTAAAATTACAAGATTTCTTCTAAACCGATAAACCGAACCACAGTTTATCGGTTCGATTCGATTTGTTAGTTTCACGGTTCGGTTTAGGTTTAAAATTCTCCAAACCAATAGGGTGCGATTCAACTTACGATTTATACCCAAACCGAACTGTTGCACCCCTACATCCAACCACCCTTATCCTTTTCGTCCATTCCAATTCACACTTTGTATTCATTCCTGCAACTCACTCCCGCCGTTTTGTTACGTTTCATTCAATTGAAGAATAACGTCACATGAGTGAGAAACGTGGTCTTATGACGCTGGCTCGCACAACTTTTTACTTCTTCAACAATGATCACAGCTTGGGTGAGCGCAAGATTCCGCTTCTTTGGTTAGCCCAGCTGCAAACAAGGATCACCTCCTTCAACTATGCCTCTGCCACTTCTTTCTGCTGGAAACATTCAAAGATTCACCCGATTAGGGTAGCTACCCCGCATTTTCCCGTGCTTTTCGTTACCCTTGTGGTGCAGCTTTCCTATACACTATTTTTTCTATCTTTCCAAGTACTCGCATGGAAAGAGAACCGCACAAAAATAAGTTACAATGTAGCAGAATACCACCTCAAACTTACTTCACAATATATGCATTACCAGGATTCTGTACATAGTGAAACGTGGTGATGTGCGACAACTATAAATATGAAGCAACGTTGCCGCAAGTAACACATAAAGAATGTTCTTTTTTTTTTTTGCCCCAAGGGGGAACCTGAGACCTTACATACTGTAAAACTCAGCTCTACCACTGAGCCACCCCTTGGTTCCCCACATAAAGAATGTTCACCTATCCCTTTACAAGCTAAATAGGTGTTATTACAACACAAGAGAAACAAACTATTACTACAACATCCTTCAGGCAAATATTAACCCTAGTCGGGGGGAAAGA
This sequence comes from Lobelia cardinalis, assembly GCA_028566635.1. NCBI lineage: Eukaryota > Viridiplantae > Streptophyta > Magnoliopsida > Asterales > Campanulaceae > Lobelia > Lobelia cardinalis. Next base: position 5,417,082 of record JAOWAN010000049.1, read on the forward strand.
ATTTCCTACAACACCCTTCAAGCTGATATTAAGCCTTCAGCCAGGGTATAATTATCAGGATCAGATGTGAGAAACCTACGACATGCATACAATACTGCAGAATGGAATCCACTGGCATTGTCCAGAAACACAAAGTGCCCACCCTGCAACCATTATGTTTAATAACTTAGCACAATTCTTGCAAAAAAGGAAAAACACACATTTGATTTCCTCCAAACATCTGTGCGACAACTGAGAAATGGTGTGTGTGTGTGTGTGAGAGAGAGAGAGAGAGAGAGACCTGAGGAACTCTTATGATTTCACAGGGGACCTTCATATCTTTGCGTGCTGCTTGTGCACCTTGGTAATTCATCCAGTCGTTAGTACCATAAATAAAGGTGGTCGGAACTTTCCATTCTGAAGCACTGCACCAACAGAGAGAATAGATATATGAATGGCTAATCACGAGCAGCCCATGATTTTTAGGATAAAAAATCTGGAATCCTGAAAGTGCGAAATGAGTGCTAGAATTACAAACTAAAAAGAGCAAATCAACACCACCTATGTAGCAGCGGTGAACGGGCAAATGCTCCAAACGAAAATATATATTTTAAGCACAGCTCTCCACTAGCTTTGGCTGCCAAAGTGTGGTATACATAATCTACACATTTTTAAACATCAAATTAGCAATCATTTGATCCACTTTCCCGTAAATAGTTTGTATGTTGAAGCTTTAGCTACCTGTCAGTAATCTCGACTCCTCTTCGGTCAAACCTTCACCTTCCCCAAATCTAGCACTTGTGTACCTGCGAACCAGATTCGGACCCCAGGGACCTAAACCTCTGCACAATAAAAGTTCAAAGAAAGCTTATGAGAAGTGAGGCCAACTTGATACAATCCAAACTCCAGATTTTAGGAAATAAAAGTAAGAGCATAAACGTCTAAATCTGCCATAACCCCCCCCCCCCCCTATATGGTATCAGAGCCATAATCCTTCATGTCTCTTAGCTAAACCCTCTTAGGCTGTTAGGAAGCCATAAACTTTGATCATCCTCTATCATAGTACTTCGTCATACTGAGTTTCGGACGT
>JAOWAN010000049.1:5420717-5433400 GCA_028566635.1 Lobelia cardinalis
TCTCTCTCTCTCTCTCTCTCTCTCACACACACACACACACACACACACACAGAGTACCCAATAAGGTCACATCATGACTTGACCCCTAAAAACTTCTGTTTCAGCATTCATGTACCAATGATGCCAATCATACAGATTGTACTGATTTTTCTTTAGATATATATTGCTTTATGCCATAAATTTCCTTGTGCTGCAGATGGACTGTGGCCAGATTACAATGATGGAACATGGCCTTCGTGTTGCACACGCTCAGAGTTTAAACCAAAGGAGGTATTCTGTGATCTTATTATTTCTGGACTTTTTGGGCCATTTAGTCTCTACTATCGGATCTTACTAATTAATTGCTGATAGGTTTGCTAACTAGTCCGTAAATGGGGAACTCTTAAAATTTTGTGTGCTTGAATACTATGCAGAGGCATGTGAGTCCAAACCTAGGTCCTATGGTGTCCCTGGCCTACATGAGTCAGAATAGTGAATGTTCTCAAAAAAATTTGAAATTAAGCAGGAACCTGCAATACATTCACAATGTTGAGGCAGCTTGGAAGCTAATTATAAATTCAACCCTCCCCTCTGAACATCAATGTATCAACTTAACTGGAGTCTGGTGTTTTTTCATTTTGTAGATTGCAACACTGCATGAGGGCTTAGAGAAGTATTGGCCATCATTAAGTTGTGGTTCACCATCAACCTGCCATGGCACCAAGGGATTATTTTGGGCTCATGAGGTGGTTCTTAACCAAAGGTTTTAAACTGTGTTGTAATATACTATCATTTGAAACTAACTATTAATCCGTATGTTTTTTTTTTGTCACGGCTGATTGGATGTTGATTGGCAGTGGGGTAAACATCTTTGCCCTTCCTTGTATTTTTTTTAATGAATATCAATATGGATAAGGCCTTTATTATTTTTCTTGGATTTAGATTAGAACTTTACATGCCATACAGGATGCAGAAAGTTGATGTTTTAATAAGGCTCAATTCATACAGAGCGGCATAGCTCAATATCATCATACTCCGTTGTTGAATTATACATAAAGTCGTTTGAACTTCAACATCAATACTTATCCAATGAATATTCAGCTGATCAGTTATCAGCCCACATTATTTGCGATAAAATAAGTTACTCCCTTCGTTTCATTTTATTTGTCCCGAAAGCTACATTTTTCCCTCACATGTCGCTATCATGGATGATTAAATCGAAACGGAGGGCGTATAATTCTGCTCGGTTAAATACTCTCGTCGGATTCAAAATGCGTATGAAAGCTGGGTGGGTATTCATTGGATCAAGCATCTTGGAGGAAGGCATACTCTATTTAGATTGTTTAATTTGTTTTTGATAATTTTGATAATTTTTTGCACTTTTATACGCATTGGTTAAGAAGTGTGTACTTTGCACGATTGATTTGACACATTACGAACGCTGGTTTAGATTGTTTGTGATCATTTCGCAATTTATTTTTTTCACTTTCATACACCTTGACAAGGGTGTATGTTATCACTATCCAGTGATCATTACTTTCATGCTAGCTGTCTCAGGACAAGAACCTGCTCAATGCTTTTCTTCTTTCCACAGTCTGAACATGTTTAAGAAGTGTGTGAAACAACTCTTCCCATCCCAATTGCTTTGATGCAAGAGAAAATCTTCAAGTATGATTATCTGCTACCATTTTACAATTATCTTGCACTTTTGCATGCATTGTAATTGATGTATGCTATTAATGCTTTCGATGCTATCACTGGCATGTTAGCTCTATTCATGAATTATAATATGCTCTATGCTATTGTTTGTTTTGACTTTAGAATATGATTAGGGATTGTGTTATCAACTTTGCAAGTGTGATGTCGAGGAACTATTCTGGTTTTGCTGCCTTCAATTCTGTTGTGTGCACAGTGTTTTCTTATGTTAGCGCGTGAAGCTATCCTTATCATTAGATCTCAACCTACCCACTCTTGTAATTATCCTGTAAGATCCATCATGTTACCCATAAATTATTCTTTTTATTTGTAAGGTTTGGATTTCTGAGCTGGAATGACCACTGATTTTCTCCATATTCTTAAAATGCTTTACCATTTTGCAATTATTTGCAGAAAAACATGGGACTTGTTCCTCTCCAGTCTTCCGGGATGAATATAATTATTTCCTGGCAACCCTCAACCTCTATTTCAAATATAATGTCACGGTAATAAATCCACATTAAGCTTGTTTTCTCCGTTCATACTTTACTTCCATGCAAATTAAGCTTGTTTAGTTTGTTTTTATGCATCCTTGGTTTCGTGGACTGGCATAGTCAATCAGTCCATTTGTGCCGGGCTGTATGCTAAAGAGATTCATCAAGGGAGCCAGGATACATATTGATTGTAGCATAGTTGAGAGGTTGTTGAAAAAGTAGGTAGGTATAAATATAATGGCTTCCGCAGGATGAGCCAGCTCCTTTCGTAGAACTGCGATCGAGGCAGGATAGCCCAAGATTGGAGGCGATAAACTGATGAAGGGTATAAGAGCATGTTTGTGATGGAATTGAAATATTAACTGAGCTTCGTTATCTCTAGTTAATCTGTTTCTTATAGAAGGTTGATTTTTTGGTGGTTCTAACTCCTCCATGACCAAGTTCTAAGTGTATCATCCATCATATGAAACCAGGAAGTCTTACATGAAGCTGGCTATGTAGCTTCAAATACTGAGATGTATCCCGTTGGAGGCATCATTTCCGCCATTCAAAATGCTTTCCACACAACCCCCCAACTGATTTGCTCAAAAGGTGCTGTTGAGGAACTTCGTTTATGCTTCTACAAGGATTTCAAGGTAAAACTCATCCTTTTCACTTGATAAATCTTTCATGGGGCAGTGTAGGGTTAAATTAATCATAAAGTGTGTTTATAGTGTGCTTTTGAGTGACCTAGAAGTTTGTTGGGGAAGAGTAATAGCAAAAGAAAATGATTTAAACTTCCCGTTCAGTTACTATTGGAAATATTGAAATATTTTGGTACTAATTCTCGAGTTTTAATTGTATTACAGTTTAGAGACTGTGTCAATGCATCTAGCAGTAAACAGGGCACTGTTACATCGAAAAGCTCTTGCCCCAAGTATGTCAGCTTGCCAGAATACGCATCATTGGGTAAGAAGCCTATTTTTCATCTAGAATAGCTGTTTCCTTTGATGTGTGACGGTATCTGTCTCTGTAAAAAACACTAGCCTACAATAACCAGTAGAGTAAGGCTCAGATCACGAGTCAGATATATCACAACATTTGAATATCTCAACATTAAACATATTTAATATATTTTCATTATCTTACTCAAATATCACCCAACATCACAAAAAAATATCAAACAATTTCCATCTATTATCCCTATTCATACACTCTCTCAAATCAATTCAAACATTTCACATCATATTCTCTCTCCTCTCTCCTCACATTTAAATCTTTCACATCACATTCTCTCTCCTCACATCACATTCAAATCTTTCACATCATGAGGGCAATTTAGTCTTTTATTTCATAAACTCATATCACTCATATTCAAATAGTAAATAGTGCAATATCATCATATATCATTATATATCGCATTCCTGATCTGACCCTAACTAAAGTGTATTTACTACCCGTGTACATACCTGGATGCACTTCTTGCACACCCATATGCATATATAACCATTGAAGGTCATGCATAATTCTACATTTAATCTGTTTGCTGTTGTTCTGCCTGCAGGGCTCAATACTGCTGATACATCCATGCCTCTTAATGAAGCTTTTTAAGATGATGGGAGGGTGTTTGCAGTTCTACAAAAGCGATTCCCATGGGTCAACTGGTTCCTTCTTGAAAGCCAAAACCGAGGATACTGTGTATATTCGACAATGTTCTCTGATATACGAATAATGCTTGTCTTGGAATCCTCACTTGGCTTGTCATTCGGTAGTTTATGTTGTTGTAAACTATAGGTTAAAATGTGTTGTGAAATTTAGTTGGGATTTGTTTGTTGAGACATGTTGCCTAAATCTTGATGTAATTTCACTTGGGTAATGTGACAATCAAAAGCTAGCTCACACTTTACTTCCAAATGCTCTAGGGAAGATGCTTCAAATTGTGTTTACAGGAACTCGAGACATCTTAATTAAGCAACCAGAGCCCATGCCACTCAGACAAACCCATTATTGGTATTTCTCATCAATATTGATGCCAAGATAAAGCAAACAATCCAATCTAGGGAAATTCATCAATTATATTGTAGGAGAAATCAAGTAATCCAATTGACACTTGATGGTAACTGTTCAATTTCGTTAGCACATAGAGTATGGAGGGGAGATGAACTAGCCATGTTGATGACGGATTCTTCATCTGGTTTGAAAAGAGAAAAATGTAAGCGACATTAATTAAAAATAAATCATAGTACTGGGCTATAATTGGTAATGTGCTTATAGTCCTAGGCTGTTTGTACATATAAAACTGAGTAAAATGCAAAAATTACAACCCAACAGTTTGCCACATAATTCCCAGATTGCTCCAGTGTGCTTGATTGTACTCCATATCTTTCATTGCCATACACCAGTATATCCTTGCTAAGTTTTCATCCATGGATGCAAATGCAATTCGAAGCAACCATGACCTCCATGTCATGGGGTTTGTCAGGTAGAAGTCAGTTGGCAAGAAATCTTAAGCCAGCAACCCTTTAATGGAATGAGAAAACTGGTGGATATAATAACTATTTATAGCTGCAGCAAGACTGAGCAGCCAGAGCTAGCCCCATGAAACCTTGTCAACAGCTATTGAATCAATTGTTGCGGTTGTCTGTTCAGGGTATCAACAATATGGGCTGTCAAGTGAAAATAACTGAGAGAGACAACTAATATCTCTGATCAGTAGTTCAGTCGCATACCATCCATGTAAGCCTCGAGCAGGAGGAAGCTGAACACGCCAGGAGAATCTGCAGTCTATCCTGACCCACCAGAAATCCTATACCGCAAGTCCCTGATTTGCTGAAAAGTCACTTCAGGCAGTAGCAGAATGGACAAGGATGGTGTGAAATATCCTCGAGTCCCTTTCGCCCGTCAAGATTATCTGGGTGAGGTCAGCAACGCATACAAAGTTGTGAGGAAAACTAGAAACGAGGGTAATTGTAAGGAAATAGCAAGGTCAGAAAAGCACAGATCACTTACCTTCCTTTTCCATATTCATGATAAGAAGCCCACACCAATGAATCAAGCAGAATCTACCCACTTGGTAAAAGTCCACTTCATCCATGTAGAAAAACAATGCCTTGACAGGTGTTCAGGTAAATCAACCTACATAACATCATCATAACAAATAGAATTTACTTATCATGGAAAATTGCCATACACAACAAACTAGCATGGGTAAACAACACAGATTGTACAGAATTACAAACAAACACATTTTATTTCGGAGAAAGGGTGCATGAGGGTGGGGGTGGGGAAGAAACTAGAGATAGACCAATTGAGACAGCAACTTTAACGGAGGATTACTAAACAAGGAGTGATAACAGATTAACGGAAATAAAATTTTGGAGACTTGAAGCTTCAAAGGTACTCCCTCCAGCCCGGGCAATGAATCCACCATCCGGTTTTGGAACATTTCCCACTTTCAAAAATTAGGCTATAAATATATATTTTTCCCAACATTTTTAATTACATATTACAAAACATGATTGTTTTATCACATTTTGTAAAAAAATAATAATTATAATTTTAGCATAATTTATAAAAGGTATAAAATAGTAAAAGTACAAAATTAAAAAGTTTAACTTTCAAACATGGACTCTTTGCGGGGAATGGAGGGAGTATATGATGATTGCCACTTTCAGAAGGCACAAATTTGAAAGAAAATTTTGTATAGTAAATGATACAAAATTACAAATAACATGACTGGTCTTGGGAAATCTTCGCGAAATTACTGAACAAAAGCAATTTGCAAATTTCTAACAAACCAACCTACCAGAAAGAGCTAAAGTCCTCGAACTTCAATTAGAGATTTGTTATTTAGCAGTATCAACTTTAAATACCCAATAATCACATATATTTCAAGTATATGTTCGACACCGTAGCAGCCAAATGCAAAGTGCAATCATTAAGTGAGGGAATGTAAGTATAGAAAAGCTCAATAAAGATACGGTGCCAAATCATGAACTTACACTGCTCCAAGCAGTAAAATATCCATCAGTAGAGAGCAACCAACCATCAGCCTTGAATTGCAAAGCCATTTTATTATTTGACAAATCAAAATCTAGAAGCTCATCATCATAGCTGTCATCATGACTACGGTTTCTTCTCCTTTTCTTCCTGCGTTTTTCCTTCTTTTTGCGCTTTAATCTAACTGAAGAGCTAACATCCAAGTCAGACTCACTCTCTTCTGACAATCTTTTACAACGTAACAATGGGTACTTGCCAGTTTGACGAAAATTTATTCCATTGCTGGTGAACAACGATTCCCAAGATTCAGGACTCGGCAATTCATTCGACAATGTGTAATGAAGAGCCCACGATTGAAGCCCCAACCATTTGACTGACTTGATGGTTTTTGTTTTGAAGCATTCCTCCATAAGTGAGATCAAACTATTAGCATATCTTGGGGATGTGCAGATCTGCAAAGAAACATCTTTGATCTTGACCCTCTCTTCTTCGTTGTCTTCTTCTTGTAGAAGACGAAGAAGCTGACGCCCTTGACTTATTACCGCATTTAGCAGAAGTAGCTCATCAAAAGAATCCAAACCACTGCACTTTGCAAGAACAATCTCCAAACAATAAGATGGATTCCCAAAACTGTTAGGATCTATCTTTGCATTTAAGACTTTACGAATTAACTTCAGGAAAGAGCATAGCTCTTTCTCATCAAGAACAATGAGAAGATGGTGACATAGGGATGTGAAAGGTTCTTCCTCTAGAAACTCACTGACAAGTTCCCAGATCTCTTTTAAATCCTCCTTATACATCAAATCAACAAACATATCTACAAAGAACTTTGTATCAGTGAACAAAATTTCACCATCTTCTAATGATTCAGCAAACTCATTGGACGACCAAAATTCAGGCACATATTCTAGGAAATTCTCTACCGTCTGTTGGACATCCAAATCAAGAAAGTAATGAGGCTTTGTTGCAACCATAGCAGGTGATTGCCCATGCTTACCCTTCCACTCAAGTTCCTCCCAGCAAATATCACGATTCACGAAAGCAAACTTCGACAAAGCCTTAGCCCCTTTTTTGTGCTCCACATCACCACTACCCACGAAATTAGAAAACCACTGCAGAATACGCCTTGGATTTCCTGCATGTTCAAGAAATAGCCCACAGTAAAAGCTCATATCTATTGGTGGTCTGGTTCCACCGCACAAACCTTAATGAACTGATTCCCCAAAGCAATTCTTTTTAGGTAAAAGTATGACAACAGTAACTGAAACGTAACACAAACATTACAGTAAGAAAATCAACATGATAAACCAAATCGAAGTTCTAATCTAACTTACCTCGAAAGAAATCCTCTAGCAAGTAGCTTTTCTTGGCAATTATATGCCCTGCTTTTTGTGGCTGCTTCTCAAAAATCATGCGTAAAACTTGATCTGCTAGTCCCTCTTTCAGTGGTCTAGATCTTAGTAGTTTTACAAAGAGTTCACGCTGACAAGCAGGAGTGATAGAACTTATGGTTGAAAGAGATCTGCAAAGCCAAAGTCGAGCTTCGGATCGACCTCCAGATGTAATCAACGTCCAGATGGTAGACTCCAGCTCACTCAACATGGATATTTGCTGTCTAACAGCTTCATCATTGCCGCCTGACTTCCAGTCAGGTTCAGATAGCAACAAGTGGACCATTTTATCCCAGATATATCACTAGCTTCCACAGTAACAGCTGGTCCAAAATAAACGACAAAAAGTTAACCCAACAATAAATAATCAAAGAAAGAAAATAGAACAGTTAACCCAGTGAGTAATATTATTGCAGAAAGCATATTGTTTCATATAACCTATGCTCCTAATCTCATGGCGGATGTGCACAGTCTATAGAAACCTAAATGCTGCTACAATCAAAGGCATACTTCTTCTTGCTAGAAAAGTTACTTAATGAATCCCATTACGCAACATGGCGTACAAGGTAGAATCTGATATTAGGAAACCCTCAAATCATGGTGATGTGGAAAATACAACACTCAGAGCTCATGGAGGGCATCATGAGTTTTGGTAAAGCTTTTTGGGCTTAAACACACCAGCTTCACTTCAGTGTGGCTGAATCAAGTAGTTGGTTGCTCCATTCTTAAGGAGGTTTAGTTTGGTTTCTTTGATGACATCAGAATTTTGCAAAACCTTGGATGCACAAGTGAAACATGTGAACCAGGCTAGGGGACTGCTTTGGACAGAAAAAATAGTGGATCCATATGAAGGGAATAAGCAAGCACAAATTTTATAACCACTTTTGCAATGCATAATCACACATGATGCTGTCCCACACTATCGTCACAAGCATAGCATACTCGGGTACCAAGGCAAGCAATTACATAGGTATGTCAAATATCTGCTAAGGGAGCAATTTTTCTAGGAATTTCCCAACTTATATCTTGGAGGCATTCAGGGTGATCAAGGTTTTTACAAAAAATTGTCACAACTTATTCTGACCAGTGACCACAACTTTGAAAGGCTGCCATAAGTGGGTTCAGAAGAGTGGTACGCTAAAGAAATACAATATAAAGAGTACCCACCCCTACTGTAATATTTGGGAAATTTAATATTTAATAAATAAATAAAATCCAAAAATTAATAAATTAATAATAAATAGATAAAACATATTTTTTTTCTCTTTAAAAGACTGGATAAGGAGTAAAGTAGGATAAGTTTAAAATTTGAATTAAAATTTACCTCTGTCAAGGAAATATATATCCCTACTTCTAGAGATATTCTTTTCTTCATCTATTCTGTTATACCGAGAGAGAGAGATCAGAGAGGGGGAGAAAGAGCAGTTGCAGCAAAGAGAGAAGACGGGTAGCAGTTGACACGGATAGGTGCGAAAGCGACGTTTGTTTGTGAAGGTAAAAATCTGCTACTGTCCTCTTCTGATTCAATTAAAATATAATGTCCTTATGTTCAGAACGGTAAATAAAAAAAAAGAAAAAAAGGAAAGGGAAGGCGTGTAGCAGTAGAAGGGAGAGGGAGGGGGTAGCGCTAGGTAGCAGTAGTAGCATAGGTTGGGGGGTAGTGTGTTGTAATGTGTGGGTGTGGGTGTGGGTGTGTGTCTGTGTGTGCGAGTGTGTGCGTGTGTTAGTGGGACAGTGTGTGTGGCTAGTGGGACAGTGGGGGTGTGTGTTGAAACCGTATGTGTTAGGTGTAATAAAAATTAAAGAATTTGTTTTATGTGCTAATTATAGATTTAAATGTAATTCTTAGATTCGATTCGCGGGAAATAGAAATAGTTCAAAGCTTTTAGAGATTTACGATTTTCCCGTCATATCAAGTAAGTAATTTATATCTCGGTTTATATGTATATTATTTTAAGTCTCTTATAAGTTATATGAATATGCGAATTTGTATAATTATTTGTGAAACCTTATGTGAACTCGCATGCTACGTACCCGGTGCAGATTATGAAATATGTAATTTTGAATGCTCTGTATGTTAATGTCTATATAGTAGCCGACTATGTTATGGGCCCTGTCAATGGGGATTGTTAATTGACCATATTCCGGAATCGTTATTTATGGGCCTTCTTCGGAAGGATTTATATGGACCCAACTACAGGGATTGTATGTAGTCATAGTCACAAGGCTGCTAGATAGAATATATGTTACTTGTTATGTGAATATGCATGTTATATGTTTTACCAATTGAATGTTAGATTACTTGCTGGGTTTTGCAGCTCATTCTGAATTTTCTTTCAGATCAAACATGTTTGATCAGCGCAACGAATCGAAGGAGATGCGGCAAGGATAGTAGGAGAAGCTTAGCTTAAATAGTTCATGAATAAGGGTTGTTATGATTAATAAGTCCTTGCAGTTTGACTATGTATCATTTTGGGATATTTCTATCTGTGATGTACGTCCTTAAGATTTTTCAACTTCGGTGATGTGACTGATGCCTGATGGATATTATTTAAGATTTGAAACTTTTATTACAACTAGAAGAATGACCATATTTTGATTCAATAGTTAAGAATGGATTAGGCCTTGCGTGTCTATAAGTTTTATCTTATAGACTCGCGGCCGTTGTCATTGCCTTGGGTTTGGGGGCGTGACACCTACGACTATCATATTTAACAGCAATTAGATTTCTACTGTTATAATTGGTGGGAGCTATTCGGCTTAATGGTATCAACTCAAGGTAAGCAAAACCTATCATCAGCATACAGTTAGACTAATGGAGTGACAGATAGAGAGGCAAATATGCGCCGTAAGAATTTCCAAGGTGTTTCACAGACGATAGGACCAATAAAAATTGTTGATCTTAACTGAGTGGCGGTATAGCATCAACATCCACACAGCCATATAGATACTTCCGTTAGGCTCTACACGGTTATGATTACCACATTTACTCTCGAGGAATTTGCGACCCAACTGATAAAAGAAAGCTTACAGCAAGTTCAGCGTAGGTTAGGTAGTGTCTGCAAATTACCAGAAATGAGATAAACTTTGAAATTGGGAATATGTACCAGAGACTTTCAACCTAGAGACATACTTCCTGGAATTAAAAAGAAACTCCAATAAGCACTATGGAAAATTTTCAAAATAAGCTAAGGTAGTAGATTGCCAGAAACTATCTGCAAATGCCAAATTCATTTTGCAGTTCCACATATTCTGGCTCACTGGTCCAGTCCACCGATGAGTATCGAGGATAATGAAACCTTCGTTCCTTCCTAATTTCTCAATCTTGCTTATATTAAACCTTAAAAACAAGTAATTCATTGGGGAAAGGAGTTTTTCTGACTATCCACTAAGTTTAAAGTTGGGGCAGCATTTGCATTTGAAAGGTGGAAGGAAGGTCCTGAAAAGCAATTATAAGATAACAAAAATACAACTAATGGTTTTCCATTGTTTATGCATTTCCAGTGATCAATAAGGTTGTTTTTTGTTTTGTTGGAGCCAAAGTTTGTTAATTCATGTCTATCTCGATGCCATATCTTCTATTTCACTGCTTGCATAGAAACGAGACAGGAGAAAGTAATGTAGAATTACATGAAAAATTTTTGATTTCTCTCTCTCACTCACACACATAATTCTCAACTTTCCTGGACTAATACAGCTTGAATCCCTGTTCTGAGCTTCTTACTGTCAAACAAAGTTCAAAATCCATGCTCTGTCCATACCACGACAATATAGTAATCCAAACCAAAAGCAAAACCCTAAAAAGGAAAAGAAAAAAGTGCAAGTAGTAAATCAATGATGAAATCAGGCACCCCAAGAAAATTAACCAAGTTCATTACAATTCCAAGGATTCCTAAAGACTAATAATCGCATAGCTCTGGAAATTAACCATTTTTGTCCAAAGAAACTCATAGCTACGGCAAACAGTAAAAACTCGAGAAATTGTGTTAATTCGTGAACTCGGCCTATTCTAACCCCACTTATCAAAATCTAACTTATCTATATCAACATATTGTGATCCCGAAAATGTCACTGCTCTCTATATGTGTGTGTGGAGAGAGAGAGAGAGAGAAAACCTGAAACCGGGGGGAGACTCGCCGGAGAGGCGCCGGAACAGACCGCTGAAATTCAAAGGGCCGTATTTTTCTTTAGCTTAGAAAAACTAAACCAGAACTGATGTGGGCTTTAGCAGGCCCATAACCATTTTTTTTGTATGGCAATGCCATGAGAATCGGGTCGGGGTGTTCTTGGAACCGTCAAATTAATATTCGGGTGATCTCATTATATTTCTTTTTGAGTTAGTTATATAATGATAACATAAATTAAAAGAATTTTTTATCTAGATAATTTTTTTAATAAATACTAATATTTACTTCGTTTCAAAATTATATGATAAAATAAAATTATAAAATAGATATTAATTATTTATTAATAATATTTAGATAATTAAATTTTAAAATTTAAATTAATATATGTTAAATAATTAAGGATCAGATCAGAAATGCGATATATGATGATATTGCACTGTTTACTATTTGAATATGAGATGATATGCGTTTATGAACTAAAAGACTAAATTGCCCTCATAGTGTGAAAGATTTGAATGTGATGTGAATGGTTTGAATGTGAGGAGAGAGGAGATATAATATGATGTGAAATGTTTGAATTGGTTTGTGAGAGTGTATGGATAGGGATAATAGATTGAAAGTGTTTGATATTTATTTGTGATGTTGGGTGATATTTGAGTAAGATATTAAAAATATATAAAATATATTTGATATTGAAATATTGAAATGTTATGAATTATGATATATCTGACTTATGATCTGAGCCTAACTTTATTGTTAGAATTTAATATTCAGGGCGTAGAAATTTCTGTTCTTCTGGGTGTGTTTGGATGGGTAGTTTTTTAATTTAGTTTTTGAATTTTTGTAATGATTAAAATAAAAAGTAAGATAGTGTTGAAAAAATTGGGTTTCTATCAATTTTGAGCAATATTTTAAGTGGGTCCCAGATATTTATTTAGTGGAATCATTAAACATTTTTCATCACCAAAGTATGGTATATATTATAAAATATTAAATTGGTCAAACCCAATTTAGGGTGA
>JAOWAN010000049.1:5434015-5459237 GCA_028566635.1 Lobelia cardinalis
CACACGGGCCCGTCGGGGCAAACTTGAAGAAGTCCAAGTAGGGCAGTGTAGGACCCATATCTCCACCAAAACACCCCCGCGAACGCAAAGGAAGAAGAGACAGGAGAGAGGACTTCTTGTGAACGCGTCCAGAGTTCCAAAAGGTATTTCTGTAACTGTAAATCTCCCTCCCTCTCTCTCTCTCTCTCCAAAGAATCGAAAACCTCTGTATGTGTAATGATATCTGTTCTTCTTGTTTTCCATATTGTTTTGAATTTCGTCGATTAAGGGTTTAATGGGTATTTGGAGAATCAGACCGTAGTTGCCTCCCTTATTGGATTTTTTCCCCTTTTCGTGTTTGTTTGGCTAATTGAAAGTACAGCTCACCAACTGTTTGTAGAAATTACTGGAGTGAATGTGATACAGTAATGTGCTCACCCTTTTCCTGATCCTGTCCTGTTCCTGAATGATGGTGCATAATTTTGTTTTTCTTTTTGTTTGTATTGAAGAATTTTAAGTTCTATTGCTGAGGGTTTAGTTAGCGGTTTTGTGTGATCCTTTGTTGTGGGTATTGGGAAAATCAATGACTATAGGAAAATACCCAAGGATCAAATATTCCTGTTATTAATATCTATACACATGGGTTTATCTTCCTGTTACTATCTTTTACACATTATTCCTCTGAAAGGTTTACTTTGTCCTTTGCTATTGATTCAGGTTGTATTGTTATGTATTTCCTCCCCATTTGGTGTTTATGGCATACTCTAATGTGCTCGATCTGATATTTGCGGCTGGTGTTTGGTGTGCAACATATGCTCTGGTTGCAGTCATTGGCCTTTTCCGAATTTCCAATTTTATCCGAGCCTCAATATTCAATTAGTAAACTAGCTTGACAGAGAGAGGAAAGAGAAGGGGGGCCTACAAAGACAGACACACGGGCAGCAACGATGGGTTATGCGCAGTTAGTTATTGGTCCTGCAGGAAGCGGAAAGGTGATTTCTATTTTTGTTATGATGTTTTAACGTTTTTGCTACACCAACTAATCTTGTTTTAGAACTTAATGTTTGATTCAATGAGTGGCTAGTCTGTTAAAGAAATTTGTAAAGAAGGCTTCAGTATTTGACTTGTTATTTTTCTTTGGTCGCTAAATTAAGGATTTGCATTATGCAGCTACTTAAGCTTTCTTTTTCCGTTGTCAGTCTACTTACTGCTCAAGTTTATACCAACACTGTGAGACCGTTCGTCGAAGAATTCATATTGTCAACTTAGATCCTGCTGCAGAAAATTTTGACTATCCTGTGGCCATTGGTAAATAGCGCACTTTTTTTGTTTTTCAAAAATGGTTTTTGTTGATATGTGTTCATTTTCGATAATTGGATATATGCTTGCAGATATTAGGGAGCTTATCTCTTTGGACGATGTTATGGAGGAATTTGGACTTGGTCCAAATGGAGGTCTTATGTACTGCATGGAGTATCCTTAACGTTTTGGTTTTTCTACTTCCATTTATTTATTTTGGACTATGTTGTCATTTATATCATATGCAGCTTTTACTCGCCAGTTAAAAGAGCTGAAATCCATCAATTGACGAGCTATGAGTGAGTCAAAAAGGTTAACTTATCTGGTCCAAGTCCTTAATTTTCACTTTCAGACACCTCGAGGAAAATCTGGATGAGTGGTTAACTGAAGAACTGGAAAACTACATGGATGATGACTATTTAGTTTTTGATTGTCCAGGTACCTAAAGAATCTCAATCTCTCTCTTAGATATTTCTAAATGGTGTAGACACGCTTCAAGCATTTTCAGTTACTTCATCACACAGAAAACAACACAGTAGGGTTGTGGCATACTTATCTTTAAGATTATTTTTCTGTCACTCTCACTCCTAAACCCTCACATCAGAATTACTCGTAGAAAATGATCATACGATTGATTTTAAGTTGCATGGCTATTTGTGAACCCTGATAATCGGTCCAACTGTTTTCCATGGATGGACCTTTTTTTTAATGTGAGCTTTTACCAATTCTTAGCAGAAACTTGATAAATAGTTTCAGAGATTTCCTGTGGTTTATTTTTCTTAGCAGTTTGAAATAATTAGTTAAAGAGAATATGATGTGGGTTGGCATGAGATACACCACTCGAGATCGAACTCCAAAGATATTGGAATTCAACATGCTAGATAGAAAAATCATATGAACTTAAAAGGAAAATTCAAAAAACTAGTACTCCCTCCGAAATTCTCCAATAAGCCTGTACTCTTTTGGTTTCACTCCATTACACACGAATAATAGAACTATTATTTTTGTAGTTTATATTGAAGTTGAAAATTTTCTCATGCCGTATGGGAGTATCTTCCAAAGGGTCGTGGGATGTTAAAACAACCTTCATTTGGTCTTTGGAAAATAATCTGCCAAACAACTAAGAGGAATGTGATGGTGGTGTTTCCTGCTTGGTCGAGTCTGTGTTGTGTCTTAGCTGTGTAACGGTGATTTCTGAGTTTTTGTCGAATGAGTTTGCTCTGTAATGAGGAAGTTTCGTGTCTGTATGTTCCTTGCGTTTGTGATAGTGGATCTTTCACACCTCTGCTTTCATAAGTCATCTAGTACAGAGAATGAATATCACTGAGAAGATTGCCTTTAGATTTTTGTAGAAAACCCAAAAGTGGCATGGGTCTGAGCTGCTAACCTGCTACTATGCCACCCAAAATAATTCAGAATAACGTAAAACTGTGGACGAGAAGAAAAAGTTGGCTAGTGATATCAAAAGTACTTCACGTTAAAGTTTTCATCATTAAGCTACATATATTTGTCATTTGCTGCCCCCACAATGCTTCCAATAAAAAATATTGAAATTCAATATACTGATTTCACATGCTCCTTGCTTATGTATTAATTGTTACTCCCTCTGTCCCACTTCAAGTGTCACACTCTCCATTTTTAGTTGTTCCATTTGAAGAGTTGCATTTCTTTTTTAAGCCATGACATTTGACAAGTACCCTCTCTTTTTTCAAAAAACAATGCGAGCCTCTATTAGGGATATTGAAGATATTTACATGTTTTCAACCTCTCTCTTAATCTCTGTGCCGAGTCAAAGTGTATCCCTTGAAGTGGGACGGTTGGAGTAATATACTGTACCTGAAAAAAAAAAATAGTGTTTGTTGCTCTGTCTATATTTTACAAGTTTTGTTGACCTTGTTTGACATTACAGGCCAGATAGAACTATTTTCTCATGTTCCAGTGCTTAAGAATTTTGTGGAACATTTGAAACGCAAGGATTTCAATGTCTGTGTAGTATATTTGCTTGATTCCCAGGTTTGTACCAGTTTCTATCATTGATTGGCTGACTATTTTTATCTCATTTTTGAGCCTAAACTTTAGCTCCTTTCATATATCAGTTCATAACAGATGTTACGAAGTTTATTAGTGGTTGCATGGCTTCACTTTCTGCTATGGTTCAACTTGAACTACCCCATGTTAACGTCCTATCAAAGATGGACCTTGTTACAAGAAAAAGGGACATTGAAGTGTAAGTTATTTTCCTTCAAATACACTTATCATCCTCCGCAATTTCATGACTGATTTTTAGTTTTAATTGTTTAATTTCCTTCTCCCTTTGTCTGTATATCTGTTAGTTACTTAAATCCAGAACCTGTGACATTGCTGTCAGAGTTGAATCGGCGCATGGCTCCTCAATTTGAAAAGCTTAATAAAGCTTTGATTGACCTGGTAAGTAAACAAAGAATCTGACAGTTTGCCATGTACTTTTACGTGTATGTACGCATTCTTTAAATTTTTATTCAAGTGAGAGCTTTTGAGTCTCTATGTCTTTATCTTTTGCTGTATTCCATGTCGACGTCGGGTGTGTCAAGTTTCCTGTAGATGTGAGAATGTGTAATTTTCTTACTGTGAACCTGTGGTAGTGGAATGAGATTCAATGGTTCTGGCTATTTTCAGAATTAAAGCGCCAATAATTAGATTGTTGTGAAAACTTTTTCCATCTTTATGAACTTATTCATATGGTACAGCAAAACATTGAAAACAGTTATTACTGCAGTAGGCACAAATTACAATGCTTGAAGAGTTCGAGCTGTTAACAGCAGAGAACCATGCCTTTTAATAGATCACCCACCATCACAAACCAAGGACATGATCATTGATCCATTTCAGTTAAAAGACATCTGTCTGGAAGAACTTCTATAGTTATGATGCCTAATGATAACCACTACACCAAGAGAATTAGAAGTCTTTATTAAGAATAGTGCTGTATTGCTTCAACGTGGGTTCTTCTGGCATTCTGTTGTGTTAGCTTCTTGGAAATCATAATATCTTTCCTTTTCCAAAATAAGTCTTTGGGGGGGGGGGGCATTTATTAAAAGTTAATTTCAGAAGTTTGTTGGATCAATACTCTCAACAAGGCATTGGATTATGTTTCTTGTACTAGCTGCTACTAGGTTGCATTAGCTTTGGCATTCTCAAAGATAACCATTGAATCAAAATTGGTTTTATTTTGAGGATATTAAATAATATAATCTTTAGTATTTATTTATTTTACCTCGGTGCAGCTTTAATTTAAGTTGGCAACGTTAACTTTTGGTTGGCCAACCTTTGGGGCTAATGAGTCTTCTTGTGTTCATCACTCTTCACCCCACAGTACAAGGGTATTGATGATTTCTAGGTCTGTTCCTCAAAACCGACCTTATGTATATAGAACTGCGTGTATACTGTACACATACAAGTGGAAGTATCTGTCGACATATTTTCCTCATGGGGAATCCATCAAGCATAACTTGTTTGGTTTTCTTCTTCTTCCCACATTCTACTACGATTTTTGATCGATCACACATTTGCCTTTATTTCTGGTCTTGATATTTTCCAGATTTCGTCATTCAAGGGAGGTTTTTCCATATTCTTTTTAGTTTATAAAGTACATCTTATGAATGGCTTTTTAACGGTTTTACCAATGATGGGTTGGCCTGAGTGGAAGGGGGAAGGGGTTCTGGTTGCTTAAACAAGAGGTCTCGACTTCGAGCCATTGTGTATGCTGCAACCCACTTGGGACTTGGGAGGTCCCTAATTTGCGCCCGACTAAACCTCGAGGGATTAGTCTTGAGATAGGTATAAGGACACACTCGGAAACCAAAAAATAATAAAGGTTTTAATGGTTATTTTGTTCTTGTTCCAGGTGGATCAGTATAGCATGGTAAGCTTTGTGCCACTTGATTTGAGAAAAGAGAGCAGGTACTTTTTTTTGATCTTTTTCCCATCTTGATTTGGGATGTGTATATGAATGTTTATGCTTAGATGAAGTTTAATAGCATGCTGTAACCCCATTTGAGAATTCCCAGTTGTGGGTTCGAGTCACGCCGGGGGTAGGTGGGGAACCACTATTGATCCTCGCAGGGGGAAAAAAAAAGGAGAAAAAAAAAAAAGAATTCCCAGTTGTGGAGAAGCCAATGGGTTAGTAGTTTCTTAAACTTTCCTTCACTATATTAAAGTCTCAAAAGCTTTTAAATTTTTATGATCAGGATTCATGAGAAGATAGTCCATTATATAGAACAGAGATATACCATCTGGCCTGTTTTCTTCCCTTTTTTGATATTTCCTCAATCCCTATTAAAAGAAAAAGTCCAGTTTACCTTTTTAATTTGTCAGAAAGGAAGCTGTCCTCTTCAAAAAAGAGTGGTCCCATTAGTACATTCCTGGCCTTCATCCATCTACCTCATCAAATACCTTATTGTTTCAATAATTAATATACTTCATAATTTTTAGCGAGGTTGTTTGGTGATAAACCTGTTATCATCTTTGAAGGGAAGAACTCATTGCAGTAGGAGGTCAATTCCCATTTTGCATTCCACAACCCAGTAGGGTTTAGAGGGGAAAAAAATATAGTATTGTTCAGTTTACCACTTCACAAAAAGTTTGAATGATTTCACTCTTGAGTTTCTAACGTGTTGTAGTCCTTAAGTTGAATCTTCTTCAGTAGCTTTGTATGTGCTGTTATCTTTTTGACTAGTTATGAAGTTTAACGATTGCTTGCTTTCTCATTTTACAGTATACAGTATGTTTTGTCGCAAATTGACAACTGCATCCAGTTCGGAGAAGATGCTGATGTGAAAATCAAAGACTTTGACCCGGAGGAAGATGACTAGAAGCTGTTTTCAACTTCAATTGCATCTGTTAATCATCTTGCAACTACCACATCTAGGCTTGTTGAACCCTTAGGCAGGACTGATTGACTGCTGTGTTGATTTCAACTAACTATTTGGTGCAAATATGTGTTACTTGTATAATATGAACACTTCTGGAAAGGGATTTGATTTATCGCATCCTTGTGGAGATTTGAATGAAGGTCTCTTTTTTGGATACTAGAATTAAGCTAGACCTACTTGAGTTCATTTTAATTAAAGATTTGCGTGAAATTACCTGGTTTCCACGTTCCAATATCATCCATTGGTCCATACCGTAGCAACTACTATCTCGAAATTTCACTCCCAGTATACAGATACAGTTTGCTGTTGAACGAGTGAACCTTTGTTGGGAGTTGCTGTTAAGAGAACTAACTTTGCCAATGATAGTCTATGCAGAATAATATTTTTTTCTGTATTTGAAATTAAAAAAAAATAGAAGGGTAGACAAAGGAAGCAAGTAGGTCCGTAAATAAGTCGAGTCAAATCGAATTTATGCGGGCTCAAATTGAACTCGTCAAGTTCTTTGAGGAGTCGAACCTTTACGGGCTCGAGTCGAACCTCATGTAGGTGAGCTTGGCTCAAAATATTCCCCGGCTTTCGCGAGTCAAGGCATCCGTTTTAACTAAGTTTTCACAAGCCTTTGGGGTTTGAACCAATAGAGAATTGTAGATTTTTAATGACTGTTACGGTTCATATGTTCCCTATTAGTATTATGTGTTTTTCAAAAAAAAATTAAATAATTTTTTTTTAAACATTCGGTCAATGTTAATCGAGTCTTTTAGTTATTATGCATTGGCTTTGACCTATTCGCCTAGCTTTTTAAACCTATTATGTTCTATGTTGCTGAATCTGAATATCTTGAATTAAAAGGAGTCGAGTTGGACCTTAACAAATTGAAACCTGGGCTCGCGAAATTTTACAAGTCGAGTGATTCGAGTGAGGCTTAAACAAATCGAATTGAACCCACAAACTAGCCAAGCTTGTTTCCTGCCCTAAAAGCAAGTGTTGAAAACTGGTCAGGTGCTCTCACTAATTATTATAAAGAAATAGCAGGAGCACAAGGAATCATATAGGTTTCACTTCGTTCCTTTAGAGAAAAGATACAGAATTTGTTGATAACCCAATGCGATGGACTAGCATCATCAGTTCCTAAAATCTTCATATCATCGGATGTCCCAAGGGGACTCTTAGACATCTTCGTATTAGTAAACCCAGAGCTAGGACTTCGAAATGTTCAGGACAGCCATGCTCATGACCTAACATGATAGGCTACTATCATAAATGTCTTTACATGCCAACGCTAACACAGTCAAATCCATTCAAATATAAGGATCAGAACAACAAGGCTACATCAGGTCATAGACTGAACAACTGTACAAGTAAAACTCGGATGACATTAAGCCAGAGAGCCAACTCTTTGCGGTTAAGAAATTAAATTTCTATAAAATGAAAGATGCAAATTTGATAAATAGCAATATGAGCAAGCTTACGAAGTAATCATGCATCATCACCAACATTCAAGTGTTCATCAAGATTCACCCGAAAAAAGAACAAAGAAAACTTTGACAATAAAATTTCTTAAAATTGTATCCCAGTTTAGAGGCAAAACAATATTCTCCTTTCATTTCAATGAACATGCAAAACTGATGGACACTAACTAGGACAGACAACACTATGAAAAATTTCAACCAGCACCTAAGGAAAATTGGGGTCCAACTCTCACTCATCATCTTCATCATCCTCATCATCAGCACCAGCAGCAGAGTTGAGAGCATTCAACCTCTCGATGAGTTTCGCCTTCCTCTCCTCATAAGTAAGCTTCTTGAGGTTGTACCTGAAATAGTCACAAAACACACGCATTACAATCAGTCATTCAGTTGTGCCAACAAATATTAAATGGGTAAACGCTGAACATGAGAAATTAAGTACACTTTTTTACCACTATCTAGTAATGTTACACTCACAATGGGTGAGTAAACCAAAATGCAATGATGAGGTACCATAAAAACAACAAAAATAGTTGCCACAATTTATATGCCTTCAGACACACATCATCAAAGAGATGGGGAGAGTTAGATCATACCTCTTGTGCTCTTTTGGAGCGGGCTTCTCAGATTTCTTCGCGGTAGGATCAGCCCGGATGGCTGCATGCACTTTTTTGTAAACCTCCTCGATGCTATCTGCCTCAATTCCGGCCTTTATGTAATCAGAAAAGTGGGTCTGATACTTCTCAGGCTCGTCCTCTGCCAATGTCTGTCATCAACAAAAAGGCATATTAAAACAAGCGGAAAAAAAGAGTTCTCATCTTGGATTCAACATTCTACAGACTAAGCTCCTACAATATTTGCATCTCACCCTCATGTATGCAGCAACATGACCACCATAAATGTACTTGCGATGGACATCAGCATCAAGACTCTTCCCCTCCTTCTCGAAACCAGCAAAACGCTTTTCAGAATGAGGAATGTCAAGTCCTCCATCCAGTGCTCCCTGAAATCATTGCCACACTAAATGAATTGAACCAGGAATGAAAACTAGAGGAGCTCTCAAATACGGCAGAAAACCATAACACCAGATAATAAATTGAACCCACAATAAGTAGAGTGTTAGAAGAGATTGGAGCACGCTGAATTTTTAGCCAAAACAAAAATCTGGAGACAATAAAATGGGATCTTAATGGCATAATAGAATGAGTTTTCCTATTAAAAAGAATGTAATAGTGTTCCGACACTATTAGAAATTTACAGTATAAATAAATAAAAATTTAATAGAACATCAAATACTAATAAAGCATACACAATGCCCAAAACATACATCCGCATTAGTTTACACTTTGATTGTAGGTTGGAAATCAAAAATAGTGCTTTGGTACAACTAGGTTCTGATTTTATATCAAGCAAAAACTACGAATGATTTCAGTCAATTAACTAATTTCCTTACCATTGTACGAATTAGACAAGGAATGCATAGTCCTCTGTCCTTTTGTTCACGAGGGAAATCATTTGGGTTGTAAGTTTGAATTCAAGTTTTGCATAATTATGTAGCAAAAGAAAATTCTATATAAACAACCATACACAACTTTAACTACCAGTGACATCATCTCACTTTTCCACGTCACGTTAATTTAACCTTGACAGACAAAATTACGAATCTTTCTCAACAAAATTCTAAAAGTTACAACTCAGCATTTTTGTTGTGGATTCCAGTGATTGAAATTTTATCAAATAATATTGAAATTTTATAAAATAATCCTTGAGAGACATAAGTCGATATTAATGCGATACTGTCAACGTCTTAAAATGTCGAAAACAAAACCCTTAGGCAGCATGGACTTTAATGATCAAGTAATATGAACCAAAAGTACATTAGAGTGTTGACCTGAATATCAAAGATTTAATTAGAGACTCCAATACCTTGAGAGCACCAAAGACGCGGTTGCCAGTTGTTGTGCGAATAAGACCTACATCTAGAAGAGCACGGAACGGCCTCCTGCTTTCTGCAGGTTCAACGGAGTAATCTTCCCCAGTTGCCTACAAAGATAACACTCCAACTGAATACCAAGGAACAGCAATAACACCTGAAAGGAATATACAATGCATGCTGAAGTTATCATTAACGAGGCATATTACCTCAACATTTCCTTCGTACTCGTCATCCATGCTAAGACTTTTCAAAACTCGGCGGGCCAAAAGAAGGCCAGTGCAGTAGGCTACACCCATAGTTGCAAAACTATCAGAATACATCCGTGTATAAAACAGAGACGAATCAGGGAAGTAATCTAGAAGGAAACACACTTACCAGCAGCATAGTTAGTTAGACCCACTTTAAGACCATATTGTGGAAGCTCATGAGAATAAGCAGATGCAAGAACCATGTCACCAGCAATGCTCGCAGAGATGATTTGAGCAATAATATCTTTGTTACTCTTATATCAGAGTTAAAGGGAGCCAATTTATATAATATAATCATGAACCAAGGACTTACGAAGAGAAGAAATAAGAAATTAACTTGCAGTATAAAAAGCCTACAGTAACTGAAGCTGAAACTCAAGCAGACTCCTAAGCGCAAATCCACAAAACAGGCTTGCCTAATAGAAATAGTAAAAAATAAGTTTAAAAGTGGATGTAATTTGTCCTACATATTAAAATTCCTCAACTTAAATCATTATAAGTTTGGCAGGTCATTTGCCTGACAACACTTCATCTTATCACTAAATCATTGTGTGCCATATTAGGAAGAACTAAAAAGTACAATTCAAGGATACGAAGCGGACAACAAATCGATACTTCCTCGTGTTGTACTTGTTCTTGTCCTGGTTAATAAGTCGAATCCTGGCACGATAGTCAGTCTTTCCCTCTGCACATTCCATACATTCAAGCCAATTAGGAGAGAGTTTGTTGATATAACAAGGAACCTAAAAAGGTTAAGAAAATAATCATATATGTACCTCGCCTTCTCTTGAATTTGACTTGGAACCGCTTAAAGTAAGCTCTGGACTTTGACGCTTTGATGAAAGGCTGCATGAGTATTAATGAAAATTAGCAAGAATAATGAAATGCAAGGGCCAAGGAAACTTTGATAAAGAATTGATGGGAGTTGTGCCAAGATATTTCAAGGACACTAAGTAAACCAGTCAATTAGTCAACTTTTTTCAATCCATATTCTGATTTTCATATGCATGATGAGTGGCAAAAAATAAGAACCGGGCCGGGCGAAACACAACTGATATAAAGCAATACAAGCTTAAACACCAAAATTTTTGCTTCTTTCTATCAAGGTAAACAGTAAGGAAATCAAATACAGAGTTAATCCACCAAATCGAAGTTATAACAAGACTCTTTTGAAATTACATAAACCTACAAGATTAAACTGAGACTTTAATGTGAATAACACTGACTCCAGCAGGTGTTGTACCTTAGGTTGAACCTAATGACCATTCAAATTATTGACATCATATTAGAAATTTCGCTTAACTTGAATCCAAACCGGTATGACTTTACAAAATACCACCAAATATTCCCAAGTTATTCTGATGAGAAATGCACATTCAAAGAATCATTTTAATATATCAAATTAAAATTCATAACCAAACTGAAAGCTAAAATAACAATTTACTAAAGAAGTCATTATAACCCATCCATTTCAGCATACTCAATTCAAGAAAAAAAATGAAAATCCCAACTGGGTCTACACCACTGACAACCATAAAAATCAAAACAGCACGAAAATCATTTCAAGAAAAGGATCCATAATAACAGTATGGAAAGAAAATGCTAAACGTCCAATGGGTATAGTACATGGGATCATTAACACGGTGGTTAAACAGAAAACACGGATGATTTGAGAGGTTACTTGAGGCTTACCATTGTTGAAGCTTTGTGCCTGCTCAGGAGGAGAGAAAGGGGAGACGATGGAAAAGGAGACGAAGAGGAGAGGAGTTGCTGCGCTAAAATACCCAAGACCTATGCGTCTTTAGTAACACTGATGGACGGCCGGGATTGAGTTCTCCAAGGGGTATTAGGGTTTTTCTTTAAAACCTGGGTGTGTATTGGGCCAGGCTTTTGTTGGTGGCTGTTGTATGAAACTTTGTGATTTATTACAGAAAAGCCCAAATTCTAGAATGACTTATCGGCCCATTTGTCAGGCCCATGCTTTTTCATAATTATTTAAGGTAAAACATAAAAAATCACTTTCATTAGGATGGATTGATCATCAAACTTTTGCAACAGTCAAAACCGCAGCGCAGAGGAACCTCTTTGTAAGATCCGCTCACATAGAATTTCTCCCTCCCTCCCTCCCTCCCCCCCCCACTCACTGTCTTTCCCCTACCTAGTGTGGCAAAGAGGTGGGAAGGGAAGACCAACAAGACCTTGGTTTGGGTGTGAGCAGTTGTTGCAGTTTGGAGTGGATTGATTAGATCTAATCTTCTTCTACTACTGTAAGACTTAATTGGAGGAGGAGATCCTATGTCTGATCAAGACACCATTTTTCATCTGATCCTCCTCTTCCTATGACTATGAGATGTCCCAAGCTGATGTCTCTTACAGGTTTTCCCTTTCTTTCCAACCCTTTTTTCCATTTTTTTTTTCAAAAAATCTTGTTTGCCGGAATCAGCTATTGAATTGCTCCATACGGGTCTTCAATTTCATGGGTCGATCTTTGAATTGTTTCTGTAGTACTACTTATCTGAAATTATTGTCTTCTTTTCTACATAATTTGCATATCAAACTGATACAACTTGGCCTTGGGGGTTCTCTTTCCTTGCTACTGTTATTCTATCTATGGTTGCAAAAAGAATGGTGGGTTTCTGTTGATATCTTTTACTGTATCAAATGTTCCATACCATACCACAGGCTATCATCCCTATTAAGCTATGCTTACTTGAAAATTCCATAAGATAAGGACTTAATGATCTATTCTCTCAATATTTGTGGATTGATCTGTTATGAAAGTGCAATATATTTCCTCTGTGGATTTTAGTGCTTTAACCCATGCTGATTCAATAATGGGATGGAATGATATATGCAAACGTCTCTCCCTTATTTTCTGAAAAGGATTTGGAGGTATCAAGCGGTTGCCCATTCCCACTGTAGATGGTTTTATTGGCTAATTATGTTGCTTTTTTCATCAGTTTGTTTATTGAATGCCATTTATGTTGAGCTACTCTACTCACACATGTTAACTGTTGCCAATTGCCTTCTGAGATTGAGATATACTCTGGCAATGATTTATGATGCTTTGAGTTTCGAAGCTTATAGAAGTTACAAACTTTCACTTTGATGATTTTGTTGGTCAATTCATCTCTAGCACTTGGGCTTTTTCCTAGTTCTGTTACACAGTATATCTGTAGGTAGGTTACTAATGTTAGCTAATTCATTTTCCTTTCTTTTTCTCTACAGCTGTGGCTCTTGTGGATACCCTCTGAACTTGACATCCTCTAACCGCATCACATCTGGAATTGGCTCTGAATATCGCAAGTCCATCAAGAAAGGGTTTATCTCCTTCCTTTCAGTCGATCTTAGTCGTTTCACTCAAGTTGACAAAGTAAACTGCATTCCAGTTTCTTGGAGCCGTAATGGTTCAAAGACCAAACTTCTCTGTCGTAAATGTGGAGTTCTTATTGGATATGGATATGGAGACTCTTCTGTTGCTCTGTGCGGTTTTGAATCACCTACCTCATCCAGCTCAGCTTATAAAAAAGTTGTAATTAAAATCCGAGCTTTACAACCTTCTGAAGAATAACAAAGGACAGTAATGATGAATGGTTATAGAGACGGTGAAACCTCCATCCTTAACCTTCCTGACGATTGTCTGTATTTCATTTTCCAGAGATTAGGCTCTGGTCCGGACCGGGAGTCATTTGGCTTGACTTGCCATCGCTTGCTTAATGTTCAAAACTCAAGTCGTAGATCCTTGGAATTCCAATGTTCATTCTCCCAGATAAATCGATCATCCTCATCTCTTGATAGCTGGAATTTTAATTCATTCATTCTATATGCATTGCTTAATCGTTTCACGCAGTTAGAGTCATTGTCACTATCAGGTTGCACTCAGCTCCCAGATTCCAGTTTAACTCAATTGCAAAATTATGGATCAACGCTGCGCACTCTTTATCTCGATTGTTGTTTTGCAATCACCGACATTGGGCTTTCTTTGGTTGCTGTTGGATGCCCTTATTTGACAATTCTGAGCCTTTATCGATGTAACGTTGGTGATACTGGGTTAGAAACCTTGGCTAAATCTTGTTCATATTTGAAAGATGTGAATCTGTCTTGGTGCACCCTAATATCTGATCGTGGAATATTAGCACTTTCACAGAAATGCTCTCAGCTTTGCATGGTCAAAATTTCAAACTGTAAAAATATTAGTGGTGTTGGGTTTCAAGGATGTTCGCAAAGTCTTGCTTATTTAGAAGCTGATTCGTGTAAGCTCGAACCTGAAGGCATCTACAATATTGTTAGTGGAGGTGGACTTGAGTATTTGAATGTTTCTTGTCTAAGTTGGTGCATAAGGGGAGACGGTTTAATTAATATTGGTTGTGGATTAGCGACGAGGCTTAAAATCCTTAATTTTCGATCATGCAGAACTGTTGGCGATGATGCCATCAGGGCAATTGCTAAAGGTTGTCCATTGCTTCAGGAATGGAACTTGTCATTATGTCCTGAGATTAAGGTATTCGGGTGGCAGTCTATTGGCTTGTATTGTCATAATCTGGAGAGGCTTCATGTGAATCGGTGCCTGAACCTATGTGACAGAGGACTGGAAGCTTTGAGGATTGGCTGCAGGCATCTCTCCGTTCTCTATATTACTCATTGTCGACAAGTGACTTCTTTAGCAATCGAGGTGTTCAAATTTTCAAGAGGTGGTGTAGAGATCAAACAAGAAGAAGTTATGTGTATTGCCCCTAAATGGGCTTTTCGATGATTACAGTAATTTTAAAAATGTGATACTTTTTTTATTAATTATTTTTATGTTCTTGGAATGATTCAAAGTGAAGTGGAAAATTGGCTTGACCTACGTGCTGTTCTTGTGCTGGGAGTCTGCTACTACATAGGCATGATGCATTGTTTGGCTGAATGTAAATTTGATTTGGAGTCAATTTTGCTTGTTTTCTGCATAAGGGTCAAACTTACGTGCATGTATAACCTCATTCACTATCCTCTCTCCGTCCAGAGAAACAGCAATATTTCACCATTGGCAACATCATGCATTTAGTTTTTGTTTTCTTTGTCGGTTTTTATTATCATCCGACCCTTTTTTTTCACGAATGCACTTGTAACACTAAATCTTTGCACTTCATGTCCGATCTATAGCTACAAAACAATCTTTCCATGCTATGTTGCAGACTATTTTCTTCCCAGGATTGTAGGAATCACCAAGTTTATAGGTTCCGTTCCTTGAACACCAATTACCCAAATCCAGACGTATAATGATTTTAAGGAGAACTCGTGTTGATTAGTCCCTATTGTTGAAGTAACAATCAAGGCACCCTCTGGATACCCAGAACTTATTAGAACTAGAGCTTGTAACATCCTGCTCGGAGATGTATTTGACGTGTAAGATGAGGTCATGTGTTCAAGTCAGTTAATGCCAAGAAGGCTCAATCTCCATAATTTGAATAAATTTAACAAAACCACACCACCTACCAAACAAATGGTAATAGATCTACAGGTACCTTACTTTTAAGGGGTATTAGTTGGTCATTTGAAAGAAGGGAATCAACCAAAGGAACACAGCTAATGAAACCAACCATCCTCATATCTGTAAACAAGCTCAACCATCTTTCTTATAAGCACCACAAATGCATGGCAACTTTTTCAGAATGTCAAACTTCAACTGAATTTCAGCATACACTAGGTAAACAAAATAACAACAGTAAAAAAAAAAAAAAAAGAGCTCGGGCTGACTCACGTGACATACATTACACTACATTATACAATTATTTTTTCTTCCACTGCTAATATTGCAAGGTCCATCTTCACTATAGTGCAGAGCATGCAGCATAACATTTCCAATCTTTTCTGGGGCTTGAGGGAGAGGGGGGGTGGAGGAGACCTATTATTTATTGCAAGGGGATTTTCGCTGAAGCACCAAAATCAATCTATACAGTAAATGTCGGGAGCACTTCCATCTGTATTCTCACTTCCATACGCTGACATTCCTCAGAGGCACCTTCTGCGTGATTAACAAAGAAGTTCAAATCAATTGTTTCCCCATACACCATCCCAGGCACCAGCTGGAGCAGCCTTTGGTCCTTCAATGTAATTCTGATTCATCTGAGGATTTTGAGGACCTTGGAATCCGTTAGTTCCGGGGGGATGAACTTGCTTAGGCTTTGTTCTAACGCCTAATAGCCTCAAAACAAATCTAGCAAGCTCACCGTACAACATTCCTGATCGGTCAAACAGCTGCATACATATGCATCAAAAGTCAGCATCCCTGACAAATCCGCGTATGTAATCAAATAGTGCATTCATTCATCTAATGAGCTAAAATTATTAATGAAAATACAAGAAGATGATTATGATGCAGTCTTACAAATTAATCAGATTGGATACATAAGAATGCAGAAATACCTGAAGCATAGCCGACATGAACATGTGGAATGCCTGAGTATTCTGGTCTATTAAAACTGCTATCCGACCAAAGAAAGTAACCACTCCTTGCATCTGCCACCATTTTCAAAATGAAAGAAGGAAAAGTAATTACAAACCAAAAAACAAAAAGACGCTACAAAATCAAAAGTCAGCATCCACGCTGGTAGGAATCAACTAAGATTTCTACAGCGAAACACCAGTTTGTCAACCTCGATGGCGGTGAACAAGAACAACAACAAACGTTGCATTTGTAAAACGAAGAAGGGGTTATAAATGACCGCAGACACAAATGAATGCAAATCTGGTGCTCAAACGTCAAAGCTAGTTCTGCGTAAGGTTATAAAACTAGAGAAACTAAAGTCAATTTGTGCTAAAGAAAGATTAAGGGTGTGTTCACCCGTCCAGTTTTTTAAAGATTGTTTGAAAAAACAAAACAAAAATACAAGTTTTTTAAACACAAGTTTTCTCTCTCTACCTATTATTTTTACATACCCCTATATCACCTTTATATCCTATCAAACATCACATCAAATCACAACTATCATCCTCTCTCTCTTTCTCTCTCCATCACTATCATGTAATTTTTTCAAATTTAAAGAGCAAAATTGTAAAACTCTTACAAAACCAAAACACAAACAAAACAAAACATATTAAAAAACTCCACGTCCAAACGCACCCTAAGTTTCTTGCAGTTTTAATTAATGCATTACTTTTATCTTAATGCAGTTTCAATACAACTCAACTAAACTCGACCCATCCATCATCCCAATCACCTGGGCTGGCTACATGAATCATTTTCCTTCATACAGTACGTCCAAGGCAAGATCACATGTCTACATTCCTACATATTTTGCACTATATCTGTGCCTTCCTAGCATTCACGCGAAATTTTGTAAAATGTATGTGGTATATATATATATATATATATATGAGTGCGTTCAAATGAGTACCACAAATAAAATGAGAACCCTAGGAACCTCTTCCAACCATTAGAATAGACCGTAGTTATTGAATGGCCAAGATTAGATTGAAGAGAAAGAACACCGGGCGGCAATTTTGTAATAAATTAGAAGTACAAGAACAATGATATAATTACTTTATTTTCTCTCTCCTCTAAAATGTGATTTTGTTTAAAATGAAATATATTATGCTCTAAAACTCGAAATAAAAACCTAATTACGGATTCTTGTTCAAAATTAAATTCTCTTTCAAACAAGATTAATGAAGAATATATTTCGGAGAAAATTTTTTTTTAATCTTTGAGATAATTTTTTTTTAATCTTTAGTTAATATTGTCTTGTATCCAAGAAATTATAACGAGGATCAAAGAAATCATAACTAGGATACTGGAACTCATAACTAGGATACAAGAATATCAATATATACAGAAAAATAGGTAGGATCCACTTAAACATAACCCGAATTCAAAAATAATATTCTTTACGAAATAATAGGTAACATTTAAGAACTCATAACTAGAATTCAAGAAAACATAACTAGGATACAAATAACTAGGATGCAAGAATATCAATTTCAACAAAAAATTAAGTGGGAATCAAAAACATATAACTAGGATCCAAGAAATCATAACGAGCAATGCCGGAGCGCACACTGCTAGTTAAGATATCATTGGATCCTAGTTATGATTTTTTGGATCCTAGTTATGATTTCGGGGTGCCAACATAAAGAAAAATCTTCGAAATATATTATTCATTAATCTTATTTGAAAGGAAATTAAATTCTGGTCAATTTAACCTGGAACCTTTGAATCTTGGTCAAACAGCCAAAAATGGTTCCTAGGTTCCTATTTATTTATGGTTCTTAGTGGAATAGGTCCCTATGTATATAAACGTGTGTGTATATATATATAGACCTATTTAATTTTTTTCTGTTTTGATACTTTGTCAAAAGTCAAGTT
The DNA here is from genome assembly GCA_028566635.1 of Lobelia cardinalis. Lineage (NCBI taxonomy): Eukaryota > Viridiplantae > Streptophyta > Magnoliopsida > Asterales > Campanulaceae > Lobelia > Lobelia cardinalis. The sequence continues at coordinate 5,452,198 of JAOWAN010000049.1, forward strand.
TCTGAAATCTTGTGAAAAACTATGTAACAGATGTAGGCCTTCACATAGCAAGTTAGTAAACCATTACTCAATATGCAAGTGTTATCTCTCTATGTACACTATCTAAGCAGCTCTGTGGCCGGTGCGATCAACCACCCAAGGAGTATAATATTAAAGCGCCACGTTGACTTGATATTGGTCGCCAAGGGAACCTACTACGCAACTAAAAGGGCAACTCTCAGCAGTTTCAAAGATAATACTATAACCAGCACTTCCATCAACGCCCTTCCTGCTCTAGACATTGCATATCACAGGTAAATAGAAAAGGAATATTGTTTACTTACCACACGCAGGAACGAAATCCAAAAACCCGGGGGCGCTGATGGAGGGCCAAATGGATTATTTGGATCCTGATCGCCATATGGACCCCCCATGCCCATACCCATACCCATCCCGCCATAGCCACCCATTGGGCCTCCTAAACTGCTACTATACATTCCTCCCCCACCATACATGCCACCTCCAGCTCCATAAAGGCCACCACCGTAACCTCCTCTATTATACATGCTGTTTCCATACATCCCCCCACCATAGGACCCTCCAATTCCACCATAGGAAGAACCATACATTCCGGTTCCAGTCCCATATAAACCAGAACCATAACCAGCACCTGGTAAATGCAAATAAGAAATGAATAAATAAGCACTGAGGTGAAGGAACAGGTCAGATAATAAGAAATGAATAAGCAAAAACACTATGATGGAAGGAATTCCTCAGAGATTGTAACTTTGATCATCATTTTTATCTGATTTCACTTTTACCAATAAAGCATTTAACTGTAAAACTCTTTTCATCAACCAAATCCTACTTGTTGGATTCATGAACGATATCACCTAACAGAAAGACAAAACTCTAGCAATTTCACCATGTTACCAAAATAGAAAGGGCTAAAAATCCGATCCCTAAATGATTCCGCATTGAAGAGCTAAGTTGCAGTTAAATTTACATCACTAATATTCCATAGCTACAGATTGTATCTTCTAATGATTTTCTTTAGCTTTAGATAGACTTACAATCCAGCTATAGTGAGAATGTGGGGAGAATAATGCAGCATCACAAACATGGGGGAGACTGAAGCATATTTGGGGAAGAATGAACATAGCTATAATTAATACATTTCATCCTCTCACACATGCAAATGGAGGAGTTTGAAAATACTATAGCAAGTACCTCCGTAAGTACTACCATATGTCTGCTGCTGCTCCCACGGCCTAGTCGGTACAGGTCTTGCAAGTGCATTTCTGTTAGCGGCTGCATTTGCATCATTAGGGGTAACAATTTCACCAGGTCTTGCTGTCCCAGAAGCTTCAACTACATCACTTGTGCTGCCAGGAGACGGGGGCTTAAACGGCGCAGGACCGGAAGATGACTGAGCTCGTTCCCAGGGTTTTGGAGGAGGACCATTACCTGCAATAGAATAAGCGTAAGTAAGATTATCACAAACCACATACTCTGATCCACTAAAACAGTTCACATTACACATGAAAGGCCAAATATTAAGAGATACATGTATATAATTTCCTTACAAGTAAACTATGCTAACAAACAAATTTCCTCAATTCGACAGAAATAACAAACTTATTCAACCATTTCACCAACCCTTGTACAACTATTCAAGAACCAAATACCCATTTCAGAATTAAGACCAGATCAAGAGAAAAAGACCCTCAAACACAGAGAAATTGGGTATTTAAAAGGTTTTAGATTTAAAACAATCCCGATTTCGGACAAAACAATCAAAAGCAATAAAAGTGCAGCAAGCTCCCAATTAACAAACTACAATCAAGAAACAGAAGGTGGAAATTTCGGAGTTTCAAAGTTCAAATTTTTCCCCTACCCATCAAAGAAGGACAATTTCATGCGATCAAAAACAGATTAAACAACTAAAACCCCAGAATAATCAACAACTCAAAATGAAAAAAAAAATAGTGAGATATTTACGAAAAACAAAATCGAGGTTAGGGCTTGAACCTGAAGGTTGAGAATTGTTGTTGTCCATGGGTGGAGTTGGGTAGGGAGAGACGATTGTCGAATCCCCCGCTGTCTGTCTAGAGAGAGAGAGAGAGAGAGAGAGAGAGAGCGGTCCGGTCAAAGAGGACGGGTTTGAGGATTTATCTCGTTTTAGCAGTCCACGAAATTTCGCCGGCGTTCGTATGGACTAATTTACCCTTTCTATTTGCGGGTAAAGTGGGTGGGGCCCAGGTGACGTTCATGGAGGTCAGGTTAGGATGGGCCTCGCGCCAAGCCTGATCATCTCTTCTCTTGATAACTGTGTTTTTTTTTTTTTTTTTTTTAAGTTTATATATTAGTTTATTATTTGTAGTACACTGGTGGATACTCGTGCTTGAGGGCACGGCGCACAAAAATATCAATGATTAAATGCACAAAAATTATTAATTCCCGAAAATATTTGTGTCCAAGAGCACGTCTTATCAAAATATTTAATCGTAAATAGTCTGTATTTAATAGTAAATATTTAATCGTAAATAACCTGTATTTAATAGTGATAAAATTATTTTTTAACATAAATATAAAATAATTAATTGAGTCAAATAATATAGAATTATCCGATTACTGCCTAAATTATGCCACTAATTTTGTTGAGAGAGAGAGAGAGCACAAAAGTCATAGGTCATTGTCGAACAGTAACACCCACTAACTCCTCCCCCTCTTCCCCTCTCCTTCCAACAACACTCTCACTTTATTTTTATTTTTTTTGCCTGAGCCGACAGCCCCTCCCCGTCACCCCTCCCCACTTTTTTAGCCCCAACTTTTTCCTCTCTCTCACAATCTCTCTCTCCCTGACAATATTGTTCCCTCCAACCTCGTAAAGTGAGCAAAATACTATTCATTTAGAAATTACTGTTCATTTAAACGTGGGACCTACTGATCAAATTTATAAGATAGACTATGGATATTGGTGTAATTCTTTGATCTGTTGTTGTTTTCCTTACTTTAATTATTAGTCCCTTTTTTTCAATTTAAGTATTTTTTTAATCTATTTTTACAATAAATTTTTAAATATAATCAAATAAAAAATAAATTTAAATGATATTTATAAACATAAACACTTATTGTATTTTTAAATAAAAAAAATTAACACTTATTTTCAAAACTTTCCAAAATATAATAGTTGACATTTTTTTTCAAATATAATAGTTGACATTTAAAATGAAATGAAAATAAGTGTATTTGGACCATAAAAAATTTTTGTGTGTAATTTTGAAATTTTTTATTTTTTAAAAAATTATTTATTTTTGATATTGTTCATTCTATTTTCAGATTATCTAAAATATCCTTCGAGGAGAAGGGAGAGTGAAAGAAGAGAATAGAGAGTAGATAGCTAATTAAGAGAAAAAGAATTTTGTTTGAAAGAGAAAAATAGGAGAGAAAGAAAAGAAATATTATATTAGAAAAAGGAAAAAGAGGAGAGAAAAATAGAAAAAATTATATTAAAAAGAAAAAATATGAGAAAATAAATAAATTAATAACTGAGTTAATGGTAAAATAATAGGGTATGAGAAAAAAAAAGTAAGTTTGTATTTAGATAACCAACCCAATAAACACAAAAATAAATATATCTTTTTATCAAAAAAAAACGTAAAGATCAATATGTTAAACACAACCTTATTTGTTTATGCTTGTTTTTAGAAATTAATTACAACATTTGTATTAATTTAAAATTGATAAAAAGCAATACCAAGTCACTATCCACTGATTTGGGAGAAGTGGTTTTTTATTTGATTTTGATTATTTATATGGTCTTTATTCGCTACAAATCACTTTTTTGTACAAATTGTACGAATCAGTAGTAATTTAGTACATTTTTATTGTATGTTAGTTATATGTCTGTATTTTACAAAATAAAGATACAACACAAGAATTTTTTGAAAAAAATCAACTAAGATACAACAAAAATATATTAAGATACAACAGGTTCGTAAATATATAACAAACTAACTAAAATGCAAAGATACAACAAAAATATAATAAGATACAACGGGATCTTGCTAAGATACAATTAAAAAATTAAGATACAATAAAATTAACGAAGATACAACAAAAAAGTACTACGATACAACATGTTTGCACGTTTGTACGATATTTGTGGCTTGTACCTGATTACTTTCCTATATATATATATATATATATATAATTAAGGTGATCTACTAAAAACCTTAAATAATTAAGAACTCTAAAAACCAATCTAGATCATTAAATTAAAAAAATTAATGGTTGAGATTACACAAAATTTTTAGACACAATAGAAAATGTACGGTGGTATATAATATAACAGTAACTTCATACAAAAATCAGGGAGCATTTACTTGTGAAATGTAATCGCAGGAGGATGCAAACCATATTTACAAAAAGTCAATAATAAATGTAGTTATTTTTTGTTTTTATCATTTCTTTTAAATATTTATATCTCATGATCTAAAATTCGAAATTAAAATCTAATTGTGAATTCTTGTTTGAAATTAAATTATCTTTCAAACAAGATCAATGAAGAATGTATTTCGAATAAATTTTTCGTCGAACTGTGAACCATGAAATTTATAGCTGTGAATGTTGAAATTTACAACTGTGAACCATGAAATTTACAACTGTGAATCATGATATTTACAACTATAAACCATGAAATTAATAATATTGTGAACCATGAAACTTCTAGCTGTTAATTATGAAATTTAAAACTTTCAACCATGAAATTAAAACTGTGAACCATGAAATTAATATCGTGAACCATGAAATTTATAACTGTGAACCATGAAATGAAAACTTTGAACCATGAAATTTACAATTTTGAACCATAAAACTTATAACTATGAACGATGAAATTAAAACTGTGAACTATGAAATCAGTATAGTGAAGCATGGAATTTACAACTGTGAATCATGAAATTTATAACTTTACACCATTAAATTAAAACTGTGAACCATGAAATTTATAAATTTTAACCATGAAAAATTTACAACTGTGAACCATGAAATTAAAATTGTGAACCATAAAATTAAAACTTTGAAACATGAAATTTATAACTGTAAACCATGAAATCAATATCGTGAACCACAAAATTCAATTTTACAGTTAAAATAGCATGAACTAAGTATTGTACAACAGCGAATCACAAAATTAATAATGTGAATCATGATATTCAATTTGTAAAGAAAAAATAGATTTTATGCTTCACAGTACTAATTTTATGGTTCACAGTTGTAAAAATAAATTCACGGTTCATAGTATAAATTCATGGTTCCTAGTTGAACAAAAAAAAATCATCGAAATATATTATTCATGGATCTTGTTTGAAAGAGAATTTAATTTTGAACAAGAATTCATAATTAGATTTTAATTTCAAATTATAGATCATGGAATATTTTATTTTAAAGTAAATCAAGTTCTTAGAGGAAAGAGAAAATCTAGTACTTCAATAAATATTCTTATACTTCTACTTTATTATAAAATTACCGCCGATTGTTATTTTTCTTTAATTTAATCTTAACCATTGAAATATTTAGATCTAAGGGCTCTCAAAGGTTCCTAAGTTCTCGATTTATGTGTGATTCTCATTTAATCACCTATATAATATATATATATATATATATATATATATATATAGTGGTTCAAAATGACATTAGGCCAAATAATAAATTAACCTACCACACCAAGAATTTTAGACCCATCGATCTATGTAATGTAATCTACATGATCATATCTAAAACAATAATGCTTTTGTTGGAGAATCCCATAATGCTTTTGTTGCGGAAGAGAGCATTGCAAACAATATTCTTGTGGCTCATGCAACGTTGGAGAAGATGAAAAGTATGATTGGCTTGGCTGAGATGAGACTTCATTAAGAAAATCTTGTGATCTTGTTATGGCTTCTTTTATGAGTGATATATACTTCATCAACATTGCATATTAAGAGTTAAGTTTCTATATATATTGATCGGTGATTGACCTTCGCAATTCATTGTTTCAAAATGGAATAATAGGCAAGGGGATCCAAATATCAATCTTCCTATATATATATTATTTGCGTAAAAACCTCTATCCATGATGAATGTATGAGAGAATAGCTTGCGTTTTCCATTCATTCGGTAGTGTGTTTATCCAAGTCTGATGTTAGCTTACAAAATCAACTATAATTACAAATCACAATAATACTAATTTAGGTAGGGGATAATTACAAGGAGTAAAATACTAATCTAAGGGATAGTTGTAAGGAGTGAATATTCAAGAGATAATAATCAGGAGTTTCTTTCCTTAATATGCCCCCATAAGATGGACGATCGTGGAAGCAGTCCAATCTTTGAAAGAAGCATGTTGAAGCATGGACGTAAAAGAAGCTTAGTGAGAGCATCGGCTAGCTAGTCATCTCCGGCAATGTGTGTGACCCGTAGTGATCCGGATTGAAATTTCTCACGGACGAAGTAGAAGTCCAAGGCAAGGTGTTGCATGCGAGAATGAAGATCAGATTAGCAGAGTAGTGAGTGGCACTCAGATTGTCGTAGTAGATATAGTTGGTGTGGCTGATGAGTAGTAGCCAAGTTCAGACAGTAGAGATATAAGCCAGAGGACCTCAGCGGTGGTGATGGTGGTGGTGGTGGAGAGGCGACTGCATAGAACTCAACTTCTGTAGAGGAGCGAGCTAGAGTTCGTTGCCTTTTGGAGTTACAAGCAATGGGGTTGGAACCAAGATAAACTATGTAGCCAGTGGTGCTACGATAGTTGTCCTTGTCACCAGCCCAGTCAGTATCGGTGAAGGCATGAAGCTGTGGTGGAGAATTCCAACGGGCTAACAAACCATGATGCATAGTCCCATGTAAGTAGTGCCTTAAGCGTTTGAGAGCGAACCAGTGAGCATCAGTTGGAGCATGCATGAATTAGGATTAGTTGTTTACCGTGAAGGTAACATTCGGATAAGTGAGAGATAAGTACTGGAGGGCACCAACAAGCGCCCTATATTCCGTGGCTGAGGGAAGAGGAGTGCCCG
>JAOWAN010000049.1:5463953-5476928 GCA_028566635.1 Lobelia cardinalis
GTGAGAGAGAGAGAGAGAGAGAGAGAGAGAGAGAGAGAGAGAGAGAGAGAGAGAGAGAGAGAAGTGGTGTGTGAGTGAGAGGGAGGCAGCAATATGGGGTGAGGCTGGTGCTAAGGATGGGGTGGGGTGTGGAGGTGGTGGGGGAGAGAGTTTGGGGAGTAAGTGAAGGATGGGTGCAAGGGTGTAGTACGAGAAGATTATTGTTCTCAATGTCTCATCTAAGAATAATAAGTTCTGCTCTAATTTATAATATAGATTGTGTTAATTTATCTAACACCACCCTTTATCAATTTTAAATTTGGATATTTTCATGTCGATGTATAGTATGTAGCTAGCTTGCTATATACTTCCAATAAGCGATACATACATCTTCAACTAGTGAAAATTTACGAATCAGCCGAATTCCACTGTTTGAAAAATGCCGACATTATGTCTTAATCGATCCACCATATGATTTAGTTTGGTTATATATCTATGTTTTTTTTTAATCTTCTAAATTTTAATTTGTGATAAAGTAAAAGAAAGAAAAAAAAGTAAAATTATGAGCCAATGAGAGCGAAAGTGATTAAAAAAAATTCAAAATATAAAAAAGGGACAACTTCATGAATGGTCCCTGAACTTTTTCGAAATTCATGATTCGTCCCTTATCTTTGTAAATCAAAATTAAAGATCTAAGTTTTTAAAATTAGACCAAAATTGATCCAACCGTTAATTGTCTTTTAAATAAACTGTTAAAATAAGGGCAAAATTGGTACTAAATAAAATTCCCTCTTCTCCGATCAATTCTTTGACGGAGAACAATAAGGACTATCCTAATCATTTTATCCGACGAGGCAAAAAAACTCATTCCGATCAAACAAAATTAAAACTATTTTTTCGTTAAAAACCAGATCTGGGTTCAAAAGCTTGAATCCTGCTATGTTTGCTTATTAATTTCTCATTTTCATTTTTATAATCTCTCACTTTCTCTCTCTAATGGAAAAGGAGTAAGAAGGGACATCAAATCTGCTGCTTAATTTTGCCGCACGTGCGGCGGATGTCGAAATCGGGGATGAACTTGTCGGCAAGGGACTGGTAGGAGTTCCAGCACGAGTTGGCGCAGTCGAGCGGCGGGACGAAGGAGTTGGTTCAGAGTAGGTAGTCGGGCGAAATTAGGAGAGAGAAAGAGGAGGAAGAAGAAGGTGTACATGATTGCAGTTTTTTACGGTGTTACTTTCTATATTTTCATGGAGGGGGAAAGTAAAGTATAGGGACTGGTCTGGATGAGTGCAGTGGGTGGGAATTGAATTTTGGGGTAAAATAAAAACTTAGCCGCCGGAATATATATTTGCTTAATTGAAGACAAACGGAGAAGGAGGAGGAGACAAGTTCCAGGAAACCAAACAGGTCAAAGTAGTAAAATAGGTCTAAGATTTGGGTCAAGATTTTTGGGTTTAAAGAAATTAAAGGGGTGAGCATCAGGAAAAGTGGATTTCTTTTGCTAATTTGCTAGAAAAAAAAAAACTTGTTGGAGAGCTGCCGGAGGTGAAGAAGGCCACCGGAGATGAAGGTGGAAGAAGAAGATGGGCTTAATTGTCCATTTTACCCTTGTAGCTAGTCAAACGGTTAAACATAACGGTCAAAATTAACGAATTAGCTGAATTCGATGAAATTTTAGAAACTTATCTCAATTTTATTGATCTCCAAAGTTTAGGGACGATCTGTGAATTTTAAAAAAGTTCAGGGACCATTTATGAAGTTGTCCCTATAAAAAAAGATCGATAATCAAAGTGTGCTGTTGTATTAACAAATTTACATAATTTGTGAGGGAGTTTATATAATGTGTGCGAAGACTCGATCATGAGTATAGTTTATATTTTTATTTTTTTGATCACTATGAACGGTGCAATCTCCTTATACCGTTACATATACACTTGGAAGTATGATAAAATATTTATAAATTTATATATTATAATATGTGAGATTTATTATGTGTCAAATTCATTGAATACATGATAATCTGATTCTGTCATGGAATAACATACTAAATTTGAATGATTTAAAAATGAATATTTCCCATTTAATCAAACCTAGATCCATAATTAATTATTTTACGTGACAAAAGATAAAACACTATTTAAAATAGAAGATCGAGATTCATCAAAAACAGATGAGAAGAAAAAAAAGAACAAAAAGAGAAAGAAAAGAAAAGCAGAAACACATCAAAAATCTGGAGTCAAAATCCTATCTTCTAAAAGATATTATTCCTAGATCCCACCCTAAATACATAATCTTAAAATCATTACCATAACAATAACCAACAAGATTTGTTAATTACTAGAAAAGTGAATGACGTGGAAATTACGAGGATCTGGACGTTGACAGCACAGTCCAAGTGCTAAATTACTGTAATTAGATTTTCTTACCAAATTAAAAAAGGTAAAAAGAAGGAAGAAGAAAAAATGTAAATAAAGAAGATTCCCAAAAAGGCCCCAATACGTTCAACCAAGTTGCTTGAATTTTTGCAAAAGGTTCATACTTTCCTTATTTCCGTACCCAGTTCCTCTTCTTTCTCTTTCTGACCAAACTGTTCGATTATATAATAATTCAATCGGAGGACGACCCAATTCATAATTATTAATCATTACAAAGGGGAATATTGGGTTTGTGTTGGTTTTGAGTTTTATGATGGCGGCTAGTGCGAACCCAGCTGGGAATAACAACCACCAGCACCAAGAAGGAGGCTCGACCAGCAATGGTAATGGCGCCAACGGTATCTCTGTGCCCGAGAATTCAGTGGTGGGTCCAACCCAGAACGCTTTGAGGCACAATCCGGGTCTTGCCGTTGAATGGACCCCTGATGAGCAGTCTGTCTTGGAGGATTTGCTTTCCAAGTATGCCCTTTCTCTCTCTCTCTCTCTCTCTCTCTATCCACTTAATTGTTTGTATAATTTTGTGAATTTGTGTGTTCTGCTGCTGAATTTTGATTTTACGTTTTAAAAAAATAATCCATGACACGCCTGATTATATGTATAATTCTATAAAGTTTGCAACTTTTTTTGTGTGTTTTTGTTGCTGAATTTTGATTCAAATCTCTGCTCTATCATACAAACGGACGTTAATTGCATAAAGCTTGTAACTTTTTTGGTGCCTTTGCTACTTAATTGCAGAGTCACGAGCTTCTGAAAATTTTGATAGGCTGTTTTGGTATGAATTTGGGTTTTGCTGTAGTTTGGGTTATTTAATACTATTTGGTGGAAATGATGATTTGTTACTGAATTTTGTAAAAGGTTCTAGAAAGTTTTTTCACATTTTATTTTAGTTTACATGATGATACTCTCATGACCATAAGGATGAAGCTAGTTTTACATTTTATGTGTGAGCTTAGAGATTTGAAAGAGGAAGCCGATGTTACTTCAAGCGAAAGTTTTTAAATTCAGCTCTCCACTCGATGACTAGTTTTCAAAACTGGAATTTTGACTTTCTACCTTTCCGTTACACTCTCTTGTAAGTAAATATAAATGTAGGTACTGGGCAAGTAAGCTGAGCCGTATCCACTTGGCCAACCCTCTTTTTTATTTAATCTTTCCACATTTAATACATATAAATGGATTCCTTATGAAATTAGTGTATACGGTTATTTGTTATAGTCGCAACCGGCATACCTCATTTAACCATTTGGCATAATTCGGGTGTCTGCATTTATGTTGTCTAGATAATAATTGCAAGTTGAGTGAAATTTAAGTATGAAGTTTTAGCACTGCGAGAACTGAGAAGTTATTCTCACATTTACTTAGAGGTTTATACTAATTATGCTTTCACCCAATTGGACATCCTAAATTAAAACCCCATGGTTATGTGATTTTCTAAGCAGTATGATTTGTGGTTTCCCTTGTCATCGTGATGTTTTTTTTATCTATATGTTACTATCACCAAATTCTTACCAATTTTGTTCTCAGCATCTTTTTTTTTTTTTTTTGGTAGTCTTACCATGTGTTTCCTTTTTTTGCCTTTGTTTTTTGCAGATATACCTCAGACAGCAACATAGTGAGATATGCTAAAATTGCAGTGAAGTTACAAGATAAGACGGTGCGAGATGTGGCATTGCGCTGTAGATGGATGACTGTAAGCTCTTAGTTTAACTTAACTTAACTTTACTGTATTGTTTGATTTGACTATTTTATAGAATACCATAATATACTCAGAAGTCTGAGCTTAGGGATCTGCCTAGATTGGCTAGTAAGTTTGATGCCTTATTTATTTGATTCAGATAATAAAGTTGTTTAGATGTTTCAACTTTCAATACGTTGACGAGATTGTGGTAACTCAATTATTGCTATAAAAGAAAGTTGCAAATTAAATTATTAAAACTCTCATTATAATTAATATAGGCACGGGCAGCATCTTCCTTGATAATATCTTGAGCTGGTTTTGTATTGATTAAATATCCTTGCTTACTCGCATCTTGTAGTTAAGGGTAAATAGGATCCTCCCCATACACACAAGATATATGTGCGTACTCAACTGGACTAACTAATCATCCTTATTTGAAAGTATATTTGATCGGAAAACCATGGAATTGTAGATGTGGTTTTGGGTTTGGTTTGGCGATAATTCATGGCTTAAATATGGAAAACTTCTAATCCTTGTTTTTTTAACAGCCCATATGTGTTTCACTCTTTCTTTGATAAGTCCCTTTGCTTACACTTAACATGAAAACTATAACCACAGTTGAGGTATTTGTTCATAATTGCTAAATGTTAACATTAATATTAATTAATCTCTTGTTGGTTTTTCACTCCCTCGTTAATATTGAATACTACTTGTCAAGGGTTTAAATCTTCAGTTTAGAGTAGAATTCACATATCCATCCTTCTCCTTCTTTGTCAATCTCACTTCATCCACTCCTTCCTCCACCCCCCCCCCCCTTCCAAACCACTCGAAATTCCAAATCACATGCTTTGTTCCTAAACTTTACATTCAAATTGATATGCGAAGCAAGCTCCTCTACCATTTCATTTACTGGTTAGACAGTTGAGAACCCCTCCAATTGATTTTCTCCCCCTTCAACTGATAGGTAGATGCTAATCCAATGCAAGTAATTAATGTAAGTGCAGGTGCAAAGTAACATAGTTTGCTAGATCGGTGACATGTCAAAACCAAAGGCTTGCTTTGTTTCCTCAATGATGGAATATTAACAAGCTTTTGAATGCTGAAGAGCGAAAACCTAAACCCTTGAACTGGGTTTGAAAACCTAAAACCCTTCTCGAAACAGGTTTTGGGAATTTTTAGGGTTCCAGTCTTATGTTGCATATCCATACCATATAATTTGAGCGTATATAGAATTTATGTTGATGAATCATGGGTTATGAGACCAAACTTGTTAGAAGGTATTGATGTTGTTTATTTTCTTGTACTCACTTAGCATTTAACTCTGATACTGATCTACATATGCTTTTCAGAGAAAGGAAAGTGGCAAGCGAAGGAAAGAGGATACTAATTCATCAAGGAAAAGTAAAGACAAAAAGGTTTGCTATTCTCATTTGCCGGATATATATATATATATATATATTCCCATTGATGTGCCAATTATGGTTGTTTAATCGTGCAATCTTGAACGTATATCTGTTTACAACTTATCCAAAAGAAATAAATTTTATCTTGAAATGATGTTTATAAACATGTGTTTTATCATTATGGCTATATACAGGGTCATGCTTGCACATATGAGGCTGTTTGCCCTTATTTGGCATTATTGTGAGGTTGATGGGCTTCTGTGGCCCATTTTCTTCTTAGGGCTACTATTTTGAATTTGCCTCTCATCAATACAGTGACCAGATTATATAGATTCTCACTGCTTTAATTTATCAGCGCCCTGGCTACCTTCATCTACTAGCCTACATGGATAGATGAAGTTATCTTACTGATTACGTTTTCTCTGTTAAAGTATAGTCATGACTAAAGTGAATCCCGTCAGCTCGGACCAACTCCCTTTTTTATTTCTCCAGGAAAAAGTTGCAGACGCTTCTGTTAAGTCAGCTTCTCATGTTGCAAACCGTGCGAATGGTCCTCCCTATGCTCAAGCAGCTGTTTCTATGGATAGTGATGACGGCATCTCCTATAAAGGTTGGTAACACTTTTATTTGTTAATTTGTCAAGGTGACACTGACATCACGTGATTTACCTGAGTAAAGACTGTTGCTGTTGATTGCAACTATCTCTACGTCAGTTTTGATGGTTTTTTCAATGTTTCATGCTATTCTTTGCTGTTAAATCGATTTAAAGGTCTGATTAAATATGCTATACACAGGACCCTATTGTTCAGGTACATCGATTTTGATATATTGAGTTTGTTACATCTTTGTTTGCACTGAAATGCTTGATCATGAGTAGTATATCGTATATTTTTCATTACGAGTTGATTGGAAATGAAGTTAGGTTATAGACTTTTATTTTTATTCGGCTGAAGAAAAGCAGTTGAACATTTTATAGTCCATTCATATGTACTTATCTATGTTACTTGACACAACTTTATATGATTATGTAACTGTGTTTTATATTTGGATTACTGACAAGTGTGAACTTGTTAATAGCCCATTTATAGAAAAATCCTTATTCAGAAAGATTCACGATCTATTGATTGCCATTTCCAGTGAATTAATGTTCTATATGTAGTTTCTACAAGTGCGGTAGAGGCAATCATTAGCATTATCTTTAACCTATATGTTTGCAACTATGCATAATCAGTTCAATTGGATAGATTCTTTGAATGAGTCGAGCTTAAGCTTTTGATATGCCAAGTGCACTTGTTAAAATCCAAAATTAGAAATATTTTACTTTGGACATCAAGACCAATTTAGGGTTCAATTTGTATATCCTCTCCTTTTAATTTCCATAGTGTTCTGTTACACTTTTATTATACACTCAACAATGAGAAGTTGTTACCAACTGCCATGGAAGAACTACGATAACATAAGAATAGCTGAATAGGTATTAATTTCTTGGTCACTGTGGATTATCTTTCTCAAGGAGGAGATGGCTGAAAGAGGTGTGGTGTTATAAATGGCTTGAGTAAAGAAAAGTGGTAATAAAGAATTGAGTTTATCACTGGCAGTGTGAGGCAGTACTGGCAAATCCAGTTAATGGATTAGAGATAATGATTGAATATGTTACTATTGTTGGCTGACGCTAGCTACTGAACTTAGTAGGAGCACTTTGTTTTCTTAAAGGACTTTGAAGGGGAACTTTAAGGCAAAAGCAGAATTTGGGTTAAAGATATGGTACTTTGCTTGTGTTGATGCCTGATATCAGACGTTAGCTGTTTATATATAGGATTTTGAGTTGAGTGTCTCCCCTTATTTTTTGTGACAGATGGATGTAATTGATGGCTATGTTAATTCCAGTGGGTTGGGTCGGGTCCTCCAAAGGGTTTGCTTGAAAAAATTCCAATAAAAACCAATTTTGTGAGTGCTTAAGATATGCTTGAAAATTAATGCTGTGACTAAGGGTGAATCCCTGTTTTAAACATCTTAATTTGTAATATTTGTTTTTGAATAAAAGTATATACCAAGCATCTTTTCATAAATTTGAAACATTTTCCCCCATTTTTAATTGAAAAACTTTGCAATATGTAGTAATTATTTATCATCGTTGAGTTAAGAACCATTTTTGTGTCGAATGAGTTGCAATTTCCATTTTTTGTTTTGGTTTACCTTCTCCATAACCCTATTTCATTTTGTTCCAAAATTTCACACAAATATTAGTTGTCATAGAAGAAAGCATTGGTTAGCAAAAAAAGAAAGAAAAGAGAAAGCATCTCTTTTAAACCCTATTTCGGCCCAACTTGAAATAGAAGTTCAATTTGCCCCATCAACCAAAATTTGCTGGCCTCATCACAGCCTGGGAAAAAACATCCTTACCTATACTCTTGTTTTTACCTGTTATATTACTGACTTATAGCAAGGAGTTACACAAGTAGTTAATCCCTTCTATTATCAAGTGACTGAGGTATTGTCCAGTCGCGGTATGTGGAAATTATTATTTTCATCTTTCTAGTTTCTATAAGCTAGGCCTATTTTGGAATAAGGTAGGAGTAACAATGAATCATTATGTTATTGCTTCCTATTTTGTGTTGAATGGAGAATGAGTGCTTTTACTTTTTCGCTTTTCTTACACTGATGGAGTATATTTGAGTAGCAGACGAATTATACCATCTGTTTTTTGTTTTAGAACTTCATTCTTTAGCAAGGAGTAGAAATTAATGGTATGTTTGGTAGGAGGGGTGGAATAATGAAGGGAAAGAAAATAAGAGGGTTAAATTTTCCATCCCGAGGCGGTGGAAAGTGTCTTTCCTTGAGATGTTTGGTTGAATATGGGAAAAATAGGAGAGTATCCTTTTTACTGGGAAATTGATTTAAGTAAATATTTAGCCATTATACCCCTTACATGTATAATACATTAATAATGTTTTGGAAATGTAACTAAAAGATATAATTGACTTTTAGAGCTATTGAAGATGGCTTCCACTTTTCCCTTCCATTTTCACCTTATTTGGAGGGCAATTTTCTTTTGAAGAGTGGTGTTTTTGTTTCCTCCCACTTCTCCTTCCTTCCAATTTCCCCTCCTACCAAACAAATGGAGTTAGTGTACCCGTCCTATTTTCCCTCCTCCTCCCCGTCCCCGTCCCCCTTTTCCCACGGCTTCATTTTTCCACCCCCACCAAACATAGCGTAATCGTAGAAGCCTCTGAAAGGAGTTATCTTGATTACCAAAAAGTACCACATTAGGCAGGGAATCGTAGCTCCTTCTGCTTTGGTAAAGTTTTGTAAGATATAACACTCTCTACACAGTGTTGTAGTTACTATGGAAGGATCAGACGAAGGAGTCGTACAGTTTGCTTTCGTCCTTTTTGTCTTTCTCTTTCATACGCTACACAAGGTGGCTAGCCCTCCTACGAAAACTTGAACCTGCTACCTCATGTAGGTGGGCTAAGCCGCTACTTGAACTTTTTGGGAAAGACATTAGAAAAATAAACAACTTTATGGTCCCTCAATTATATGGAGGACACGGATGGAAAGTTGCAACTAGAAATAGATCTCTTATTAGCTTCGGAAGCACAGGAGTTCTTGGAGTATAATGCGGTGGAGATTTTTGTTGCATGAGAGGGTAATGAGAAAACATGTAGCTGTATATTTCATGTGTATTTATCTTTTTGATATTTTATACAATTAATTGAAACCCTGATAAACGTGTTCAATAAATCTGGAAGGAAGGTCATAGGGCGTAAACAATGTGGGTGTTTAAGGGTCAGTTTAGAAGATTGATCTTATATTTGTAACACCTATAATAGCTTCGTTAACTCAATTTACATGTTTCTCAGCAATTATATTACAGGTTTATAACTAAAAAGGGTTAAGAATTCATATAGAAATATTATCGTCGTCTGTTTCATTGTGGTTGTTTATAAAATTTGATTATCGTATGTTGTATCTGATTCGCGGTGATGATACTGAGTGGAAGTTGCTCGTCTTTTTGTTTGACCATTGGTAGACATTTTCTTGATGTAGGGCTAGCTGTTTCTCTTTCACTAAAGTGTTTATCTGTCCCCTGCAGCTATTGGTGGCGCGGCAGGTCAGCTCTTAGAGCAAAATGCCCAAGCGTTGGATCAAATTTCTGCAAATTTTGCTGCTTTTAAGGTAAACCATGCTTCTTTAGGTGACTTATACTGCAGCATCATGGGTGTCCTGTTGTTGATGATCGAAGAATTTCTGTTCTCTTTTATTGCAGATACATGAGAACATTAATCTTTTTAGCCAGGCACGGAATAACATTCTCACAATCATGAATGAGTATGTTTCCAGCTCCCTACAGTCTACTTTATGCTTTTTTGTCCTCGTTAGCCATTTCCTCTTGGTATAGGAAGTAAGAACTCATGTTTGTTTGTCATGTTACCATTATGAGTGGGTGCATGTCGTTTTTTCCATTTTTCTTCTTTGAGAACAAAAAATTGAGTGAATAATAAGAAAAATATCATTGCACGTCGTTAGCATGCTGCTGGGCGTTCCCTAATAGAATTTTTTTAAAGCGTTCTATCTGAAACTCCATGCTGGACGTCCACTTCTATTATTAACCATTTTGGGAAATCTAAGATATTACTTCAGGATGGAAAAAAGTTTGTCTTTAGGACTTCGAAATTA
Source organism: Lobelia cardinalis (assembly GCA_028566635.1). NCBI lineage: Eukaryota > Viridiplantae > Streptophyta > Magnoliopsida > Asterales > Campanulaceae > Lobelia > Lobelia cardinalis. The sequence continues at coordinate 5,474,129 of JAOWAN010000049.1, forward strand.
ATTTGTCTTTGTTCCAGATGTCAGGGGAAAGTACAAAATAAGTCACTGACTGTTACTCAAGGTTATCAATTGCTTCTTTAAACTCCTAATCTACAAGAAATTTGCCTTTTTGTTTACATTGTTTAAACTAGATAGTGAAGAAGTGCATGCCAGCATTTGTCATTTACAAGTGTTCATAAAGTAAAATGTTTTTCCAACTTCACTCTACGATGTGAAACTTAAAGCATATATGGTACTCTTGGTGATGAGACCAATCAATTTGTTTTATCATAAAAAAACAAGGGAATCATTATCTATTAATTAGTTAAATGCCCCCGATCTTAATGTTGTGGAACATTTTCATTTTTGTACATTATGAAAACAATTTTGAAAATGCTATATAGTGGACCACATCCATTTTATAAGGGGGAAGTTCTTTTATCCCTGCTGATGAAAGTTATATGTTGATGCAGCTTGAACGACATGCCCGAGATTATGAAGCAGATGCCCCCTCTTCCTGTTAAGCTCAATGAGGAGCTTGCTAGCTCAATTCTTCCCCGAGCAGCAATGCAGAAAAAGTCGTGATCTTTGTTTCGGATGACCAATCATGTTAATGATGCCTTTGCTCTTCTTACCCTTTTGGTTGGATGGATCTTTTAAGTATTGATCTGGTAGCAGAGTTTACTGCCCAGTAGGTCATAGAAGTTGGTTTCCCTATGAACTGGAGATGGAATGCATGGTTTTCCCCCGCTGTATTGCCTTTGGATCTTCTTTATTTAGTTACTTTAATCTCTCTTTTTGGTGAAGTTGATTGGTTTTAGAATTATTTTAGTCTGTGAATACTTCTAGTTGGTGTAGGAACAACTGTCGGTCAGACTGTAAATTATTAGCAGGAACAGTTGATTTTAGCTGTTATGTTTCAGTTGGAGGCAATACAAATAAAAGGGAATTATTTTAGCAAGGCTGCCTCTCAAAAATTTTCTTGCTATTCCTTGCTGTTTGGTCGACAGCGAGTGAAGTTGGGCCCGGATATCGTTGCTCTGATCTTTTGGAGGCATAGAAATTACTTGCATCAGTAAAACAGCAACAGATTCTGTTGTTGGTGTTCATCAAACTTGCTCTCAAGAGAGGCAAGTTGCTGACATGGTATATTGAGTGGGAACATGAATCGCGTGGTATCCATGTTGATGCTCAGTACTTTGCCACATCAATCCATCTCATCTGCCGACAAGGGGGTTGCATTGCATTCCCTCGAGAGGTAGCTTTGGATTTACCTTGTTCCGATCAGAAAGAAAACCAGATAAGTCTTTTGCTGCAAGTGAACACTGTGGGCTAGAGAAAGCCAAGTGCTGCAGCCTTTTCACTGCCTTGCCAGAAACCAGCAATTCGCTGCCTGGTTAGTCACCACCAGCAAATCCACATATAATTTTACGGCTGCCTCAAATCATTCTGCTGCCTAGAGAGTACCTACCATCCCGGCGCGAAAGGAATGAGGTGAGATTTGTTATGTTTACTGCTCTCTCTTGCTAATCTCAGTCGGTAAAGCTATTAGCAAATTGGAGGCTCGTAATATGCTTTCGGTTTTTCAACATGTTAGGTTTTAAAGAGCTTGCTTACAACATCCATAGTCTTTTTCTGCTGAGATTATTTTGTTAGTTGGATAATTTCATCGACACTTTGCCTGTGTTGTGCTTAGAATTCCATCCTTATACGATTGCTCCCAAGTTCGATCGAGTGAGGAGGGTTGCATTAGATAGCTTACAGCATAAGAGTTTGTAGGATTTCTTATGAATAAGAATTCTAATAATTTTGGCGTGAATGCGACTGTCGCATCTGTCTTGGGGTGTTGCAATGGAGTTAGGCCGGCAGGTTTGCCTGGGCAAGCTTGTGGGCGTGTCGGCTGGTGCATGGGACGCATGGGGGGTATGGCGTGGTCACACTTGGAGCGCAAACCGCCTAAGGATGGGTTGTGCCGAGTGAATTCGACGTGGTCAGCTCGTGTCGTCATGCTTCGGTGGGCATGCTCGGCATCACATCACCATCGAATTATCTATATTATATGGAGCAACACTCCTTATGAATAGTAAAATTTTGTGGGATCCACTACCTCGTTCAATTCCCCCCTCCTTCTTAGGTACAATCCCCACCCCCTCTACCTACTTCCTTGACCCAACTCTTTTTCCTTTCTCTTTTTCTCTTTTTTTTTCTCTCCTTATAATTTATTTATATATTTGATTAAATTAATTTTTATTATAAATAATTTATAATTAAATAAAATTTATATATAATATATTTTAAACTTTTTATTTTCATATCCTCAAATATAGATATTTAATTTCTGGTTCCGTGCCTTCGGACATGGACACACACTTCTGATGATTAATATTCAACAAGGGTGTTGTGCGTCGAATAGGCCGGATCGTGGCACATTATTGTCCGAGTGATAAAAAATTAGCAAGGGCGAAGCAGAAAATTTACGATTAGGCTTAGATTAACAATTTGGAACTTATAAATCATGATTTATAAAGGAATGAAGCTAGTAGATATTATGATTAGAAGAAAGATTAATTAATATGATGTCTACGAGAAACAAAGTGGGTAGGAAAAAAATAGTGAAATTGAAAATACAAAATTCAGATTATATATTATATTGAAAATACACAAACTTACAAAATTTAGAGAGAGAAAAATCAGAAATTTTAATGAGGTAAAATGCGTTAAGGATCAGGACGCGCATTGTAGTTAAGGATGAAGAAATAAAAGATAGATTGAAAATATATTTTGAGAAAGTACTACATTAGCAGCACGTAGAAAATGTGAA
>JAOWAN010000049.1:5483253-5493745 GCA_028566635.1 Lobelia cardinalis
ACAGCCCTATATATATATATATATATATATATATATATATGTATACTTTTGTTAGAGAATAAATATAACGTTATAAACTAAATATATTGCTTTTTAAACTACACTAAAATTTCTGTTAACCTCGAGTTCTTAAATTTTTGAAGAAGCAAATAAAAGCAGTAGGATTCCTAATTCAATAGATTGGAATTCCTAGTCTTGGTTCTTCCTTGCTGTAATTATCTTCTATTATCTTTTATGGGCAAGTACATTTAGCTGAAAATCTGCAACCAACTCCTCCTTTTTTGTTCACAAAGATTGTTTCAATTGTATAGAGAGCCTATAGATTCATGACTGAAGATGTTTTGATTTAAAAGATGGATTTCTCATTTTCTTGTAATTTTTCTTTATTAATATAATCTTCTTGGGCAATGCTAGATAACAGACTTATTCAACAGATAATATAAACAGCTGTTTTTTCTGTTGAAACATTCTGTCTGTTTAGCATTTTCCACTTTTCTGTTTAATCAAAAAGATGTTTGAGAGCCTTATAGAAGTAGGTGCTGATTTTGTCTTTATTTCTGGTTGTATTAGACGCTTCTACTGAAATGTATTTTTGACATACGGAGACTTTTAGTTGTTTAAGTTGGAGCGCTTAATTTGCAGGGTGAGCTAGCTATAGCATTTGGTGAATTACTCCGGAAGTTGTGGGCACCAGGAAGGACTCCATTTGCTCCTCGGCAGTTTAAAGCAAAGCTCGCTCGCTTTGCCCCGCAATTCAGTGGTTATAATCAACATGATTCTCAGGTTTGGTCTAGACTTTGATATGTTCATGATTTCAGGCTGATAATTGTTTTATGCCATTTCTGAAAATGTTTCATTTTTCTGATCAGGAACTCCTCGCATTTTTGTTAGATGGACTTCATGAGGATCTGAATCGCGTCAAACATAAGCCATACATTAAGTCTAGAGATGCTGATGGGCGACCTGATGAAGAAGTTGCTGATGAGTATTGGGCGAATCATATTGCTCGAAACGATTCTATAATTGTTGATGTTTGCCAGGTGGGTATCAACTTGGTTTATTATGACTACAGAATCTTTTGACATGGTTTTGATTTTCAAACAATAAAAATGAACTTGATATAGCTGTGGAATGTTGTTGTGAAATGATGGGTGTTAAATTGCATTTTTAAACTGGTCTGGTTGTTAAAATCCCATGCTTCTTCGGTTCTGCTTCCGTGGCCAACTTTACTATTAACTTTGACTTTCTATGTCGATCAAATACACCATATATATGGCCGTCCCAACATCTTCCAATAAACATATAGGTTATGGATTAAAGCCACTTATGTTTGAGATGTTTCGTAAATACAGATACTCCATCGGGGCACAGAGGTAGCATTTTCATCTGATTATTCCCATTAATCCAGTCATCTTGTATTTATAACTACATTATTGATAATATTTATCTTCAAATATTTAGTTTTATTTATGTGGAGAGAGTACTTAGTTTTACTTGGCTGATCTCATGTATGCTCTTGTAGTTTCCAATTGAGCTTGTTCCTTATGTGTTTTACCTTTCCCATTTGTCAGGGCCAGTACAAGTCGACTTTAGTTTGTCCTGTATGCAATAAAGTATCTGTAACCTTTGACCCGTTCATGTATCTTTCCTTGCCACTTCAACCAACCACTAGTCGTACGATGACAGTGACCATTTTTACTTGTGATGGAAGTGCACTGCCAGCTGCTTGCACAGTAACTGTTCCTAAACAGGGACGTTGCCGGGACTTGATTCAAGCACTGGCTGGTGTGTCTTCTTTAAATCACAATGAGAAGCTTTTGCTTGCTGAGGTGAACAACTTTATTCCATTCCGGATCATTTTGAGATTTTATGCATATATTTATTGGTTAAATTAATCTATTCAAACATAATCTCCCACAGATACGGAATCACTTGATTCACCTGTTTCTGGATGATCCTCTTATGTCATTATCTTCCATAAAAGATGATGACCACATAGCTGCTTACAAGATCCCAAAGATTTCAAAAAATACAAAGTTTCTTCAGCTGATACATCGTCGGGAAGAACGGTAAGTATATTTTGATTCTTACCTGGTAGTCTATCATGGACTGTAGCGCTTTTACTTTAATTTTTTTCCCAGAATGTCTCATCCACACTAATATCTTCTATCCAGTCATATGTAGAAGAAGAATTGTGTAGATAGTTAGTGCTCCCTTTGGCTTCACTTGCAAAATTGCTTACGTGCTCTCTCAGAGTTGTTAGTAAAGAAGTTGGCAACAACCAGTGGCTACAAGAGGCTTCTATTTCCTTGGATAGTTACTGCATTTTTCTTTATTTTTAAATGAACTACATTCTTGGTAGGTCATTTTTCATCATGCTTTCATCAGTTTGAATCTTGTATAGATTTGTACTTGTGAAACAATTTTTTGAGTGATTCAAGCTTTGAGCATGCGTAGGTGGTATGGGAAGGGTTTGAACTTGAGAATTCACGTTATAAATCCTGGGGTCTACCAGAGTACTGTTGGTCCACCCCTTAGAGCTCCTTTTTTTGGAGGTTCAGTTGTTAGTGCTTTAAGCTTTTTTTCTATTTTGCAACTTTTCCTCACCAGTATATTGTGGTTCCCTTACAGGGAAACTGTTAATGGCCGGAGCTCAATGGGGTGGAAGCCTTATGGAACACCACTTGTTTTACCAATTTCATCTGATGATGCTATTACAAGAGGTGATATACAGTCAGTAGTTCACACAATGCTCTCTCCAATGAGAGGAAGTGAGAATCCGGGAGACTCCGATAACTCTGCTAACAATACATCATCAGTAGCATCAACCCCACCTGGTCCCATTAATGCCCCTGAAGCATGTGCAGACTCCAATGAAGCTGATTCAACTCGTAAGGATACCGTTAATGCTGAAAAAAGGACCTTGATAAAACTTCCTCTGCAGTTGGTTGATGAAAACAATGCCTGCATTGACCTTTCAGTCGGAGAAGAGAAAACTGTCAAATTGTCCTCCTCATCGATGTCTATACTACTGTTTGTTGATTGGTCACAGAAGCTTTTGAAGAACTACAATACCCATTACCTGGAAAACTTGCCAGAAGTTTTCAAGAATGGGCATGTGAGTAAGAAAGCTCGTACAGAACCTCTCTCCTTGTACACCTGTTTGGAAGCTTTTCTCCGTGAGGAGCCATTGGTACCTGAAGACATGTGGTTAGTTTCTTCTTTTTATCTTAGCATGAAATAAAGACAAGTGTATTTGGTGATTACCCCATTTAATTTCTTGGGTTCTTATCTTCAGCTTTAATTACAAAATCACTTGAGATGGACATACATCATACATGAATACGTGCACAATGTAGGAGGTGAACGACAGAAGTAGAGATAGGGGAAGACCAAAGGTCCAAAACTGTCAGCGACACCATAGTTAGGCAGGATAGTGGTCCTTGCAGTTTAGTATTCAAAAATGAATTGGACAGAACAAATGAGGATTATGGCTCATGTAGACCTCAAGTAAATGGTCAAAAGGCCAGGTTGTGTTCAGTTTAATCTTTTGAGAATTGTGGACTACCAAATGAGCTTTAGATATCAATGCTAGCAATGCTCTTTCTCGTGCTAACATGCAATGTAGTGGACTCAATTTGGCTGCCTTTGAGACCAGTGATTGAGGGACTGCTCGTTTGCGGAAGAAATGGGGTTGGGTTAGCAAGGGCAAAGCTACAAATTACAAGGGGGCAGTTGCGTTTTGTAAAACCCACCCCTCCTCTGAATTGATCATATATTAACATGGGAAATGCTAACAAGTGCCCTAAAGGCACTTGATAAGAATTCAAAGAGGAAAGTGTTAAAATAAAATATCACAAAAAGGTGTGATGATAATACATATTAATGCTCTAATGTATAGTTCCAAATTCCAATGCAAAAATTTTCCTAGTTTGAATTCTTAACATGTGCCTGGGCACTTGTTAGCATGACCCTATAATATTAGTACCAAGAAACAACTTTATTACATCACTTTTTTTTTTACCTTCACCTGCATGGAGCCGACATTTTTATTTGTGCAGTAGAGACATTGCTATATTTAATATTCTTACAAGTAAAATTCCATCACCAAAAACCATGTTTTGCCTGCGCTTCAACTATATCAACTGTACTTGAAATATGGTTTGATGCAACTTAGAATCTATCTGAAGTATGGTAAAGAGGATAGTTGGGGGGTTTTCCCTTCAAAATTGATAGTGGCTCTTGTTTGTGCGACAGCACAGACATGAATAGGAGAGAGAACTTAGGGTAGTTCTTGTGAAACTTGTATGGACGTATATTACTCTCATAGTCCTCTTTATTTAAACTGAGTTTCAGCTTAACGATCTCCTCATGATTTTCTAATGATTGGATGGTGAAGGTATTGTCCTCAATGTCAAGAGCGAAGGCAAGCTAGTAAGAAGCTGGATCTGTGGAGACTTCCAGAAGTGCTTGTTATCCATCTGAAAAGGTTCTCGTACAGCAGGTCGATGAAGCATAAGCTTGAAACGTTTGTCAACTTCCCTGTTCATGACTTTGACTTGACGAATTACATAGCTAACAAGTACAACTCCCGGCGCCAATTGTATGAACTATATGCTTTAATCAATCACTATGGTGGTATGGGAAGTGGGCACTACACTGCAAATATTAAGGTTAACATATGAAAGTCCTTTTATAAAGTTCATCACAACTTTAGCAAATCTCGACTAGCTTACAACAGTGCTGCTGCATAGTGTGATTTTCTTCTAAAGAAGGCATTGTGATAAATATTGTATATTTTTGCAGCTTCTTGACGAGAATAGATGGTACAACTTTGATGATAGCCACATATCAGCCATTAGTGAAGATGAAGTCAAGTCAGGAGCTGCATATGTTCTATTTTATCGCAGGGTGAAAAGTGATGTTGCTTCTGTAGTCAGTGGAGCACAGTCCTCGGCCGGTCATTACTTTTCCTCTCACAGGTGACCTCAAACACAGTTGAAAGTGAACATCTGTCCGCGTGTACATTAATTTTATATGGATGTAGTCGAAAAAATTCAAATTACACAGGCCTTGATTATTTTTGGAGTGTCTTCCTGACTATTTACTATAGGATTAGTCTTATTCATTACTTGTATGGGTTCACTTGTGATGCAAAGTTGGAACTAATGCAATGTTGTGTCGATGAGACTATCCATGGATTACTTACTATGTGTTATCATTTTTAACTGTTACTTTTTGAAGAAATGCTTTTGCATCGATGAATTTCTTGATAAATGCAATGGCACCATCATAAAGCTGCTAGTTACAAATTAAAATGGCTTGTTGTTTGTCTGTTTGGTTCAGCTAAGAATATTTCTTATGTTTGAATGGACAAGAAAAAGCCAAATACAACTATTTAAGAACTATGCTTTTTTCGCCAGCATTTCATGTTTCTTGAAAAGAAGAGCTTTGCAACCCTTAGATCTAAGTAATCGGATGGTTAAGATTAAAATGAGAACATTAGGAACTTTTTCCAAACCTTAGATCTAAATAATCGGATGATTAAGATTAATTTAAAAAGATAAAAAATAATTGGTGGCAATTTTGAAATAAAAGCAGCACATGAACAATTATTAAATTACCTTATTTTCTCTTTCCGCTGAAAAAAATGTGATTTATTTAAGGTTTAATCCCATATTCTTAATCATTTTTTCCCAATAAGATTCATGAATAATATATTTTAGAGATTTTTAAATTTTACTTTCAAATAATATTCTATTGGATACAAAAATTATAACTAACATATCAAGAAATCATAAATGAGATAACTTGAATATAAGAATATCAACGATCACTCTATGCTAAAATAAATATGCTAAGATACATCAATTTATAATTAATTAGGATAAAAGAATATCAACAATTATTGTATACTCAAACAGATACGTTAAGATATAATAATTTATAATTAGGATACAAGAATATCGATCAACAATCAGAATACTCAAACAGTTTAGGATACGAGATTTACAACTGGAATACAAGAATATCAGTCACCGTATATTCAAACAAACACGGAAGAATACAAGAATTTTCAACTGGGATCGTAGTTAGGATTTATTGTATCCTAATTATTTTTGGGATCCAACATAAAAAATTCTCCGAAATGTATTATATATTGATTTTGTTTGAAAAAAAAAAACAATTTTGAACAAGATTTTGAATTTTTAGTTTTACATCATGAGATATTTGAATTTGAAATAAATTAAGGTGGTTAGAGGAGAATTTGTTTTCAACTAATTACAAGAATACCAACATCCCTGAATCTTGATCAAATATTCAAAAATGGTTACTAGAGTTCCTATTTATTTGTGGTTCTAGGGAGGTGCTTAAATGAGAACCTCAGTAAATTAGGAACCGTACGAACCAATCTTGATCATCAGATTTAGAGGAAAAATACGGTTGAGATTGAATTAGGTATGAACATAGGTTATTGAACAACAAGGGTAATACTATCATTGTGGCAAGTGAAATTAGGATTCCGTGCCCCAAATTGCGTCCCATCTTCTGTGACATCGCTTTTTTTATAAACGACACATACCCTAAAACTAAAAAAAAAAATTTCATCTTTTAAACGGTTGAAATGAGGTTTTAGAAAATGAGAAAGAAAGTGGAACACTATTTGAGACAGAAGATCCGAATTTCGTCAAGTGTGAGCACAATTACTCCTCCCCCCCCCCCACATCTCATTTATATTAGGCAACGGGCAAAAGCTCATGAATTAAGGTTTAACAATTAATGCATTTATTATTTCTCTTTTTTTCACTTTTAACCTTATTAATGGTTAACTTAACTTTAAGTTGCAATTGATTTACTTGATAAATAAATTGTATAATTAAGGTATAATAAGAAAGTAAGCAATAAATGTCTATTAAAAATTGAAGGAGGGAGCATTTTTTTCCATGATCTCTTTTAAATGTCCATATCTCATTTTTATTATAATTTTAAATTGAGATGCAATTACATATTCGTGCTCATAATTAAATTTTCTTTAAAACAAAATAATCATGAATATATTTTAAAATTAAATAAAAAAATCAAAGATATAATAGGGACATTGCAACTGCATCCAATGTAATTTATAAAATACAACAGGATGCAGTAGCAAAGTTTGTGTCGCTTCCAAGTGCAATTCATAACATACAACCGGATGCAGTAGGAACATTACAACTGCATCCGGTACAATTTCACAAAATAGAATAGGATGCAGTAGCAATTTCAAAAATATAACATGATGCACGACAAATTTTTTTACTACGTCCAACAGAATGCAGTAGAAACATTGTTACTGCATATTTGACTTTTTATTTGATCTTAAAATATATTAATGATTGATCTTGCTTAACAGAAAATTTAATTACGAGCAATATTATGCAATCAGATTCTAATTCGGTGTAAATAATGAGCTATGTGCGTTTAAAGTTGAATGAGAAAAAAAATTGTGTTCACACCTCATCATATTTTAATTGACGAATTTGTTCAGATTTTTTGGATAATTACGAATTATGCCACTGATGCTTGAAAGAAGAATCTTATCTTAACTTTTAATTTGTATCTAATTAGATTCCTAGTTGAGTAGGATCTCATATATATATATATATATATATATATATAAATGATCAGTTACAAACCACAAATATCGTTCAAACATACGAACCTGTTGTATCTTCGTTAATTTTATTGTATCTTAATTTTTTTTTGGTTGTATCTTAGTAAGATTCTGTTGTATCTTATTATATTTTTATTGTATCTTCGTATCTTAGTTAATTATTTGGTACAATACAACAAAAATATAACTAAAATATAAAAAAAATATATTAAGATACAACTGATTCCTTCGTTGTTACGATATATGTGGTTTATAGCGGAATAAAATCCTATATATATAATTGCTGATCAAATGCGAACCCTAAAAATCCTGCGAACCATATTGATGTATCAAATTAATTTTAATAAATCATAAGTGGATATCAATTAATTGGATATCCATCAAGATCAATTGTATAATTAGTCAAAGTGATTTATTAATCCATCAATTTAATAAATTTGTTCATCGATCCATCAATTCGTTCATATTTTCATCAATTTGTTCATTGATCCATTAAAATCAATTCAATGAATCAATGTAATTCGTACGTTCACAGAATATTTAGGTTCTGAATCAAATAAGTCCCCATATATCGATTTAGCTAATTTATCCATCATTGTAGTCATTTTAGCCATCTCTTTCTTTTTCGTCCCAAAATTTACTCACTTTTTATTTTTTATATATTTATTTGAAGGAATAAAAGTATTCAAATCCTGTATAAAAAAAGAATTAATTATTCCAATCATTACCTCAATTAATGTTTCAGCATTGCATGTTTATTTTTCACATGCATTTATTTTATAAATGCTATTATAAATAATTTATCACTTTTACCATTCAAATAAATTTAAAAAGTTAAAAAGTAAGGATATATAATTGGAGGAAAAAAATAGCAAATGATGAAGATGTCAGTTAAACAATTCAAATAATATATTAAATTAATTTTTATAAAAACAGTTCGATCACTGAATTAGGGACGAAGCAACTAATTTTAGATCAAAATTCGAAACTAAGACGTATCACTTTCTCCTTTGTTGTTGTTGTTGTTGTTGTTGTTCTTAGGGGAAGTAGGGGTGAACGTTCAAATCGCTAACCAAATTAAATCGATGAGTTTGGTTCGATTTTGACTAAGGACGGTTCGGTTATGGTTCGAAAAATTTTTAAACCGCACGGATCGGTTCGATTTGCGATTTCGGCATTTCAAATCAAATCAAACCGAACCGAATCAAACCGATATATAATGTATATATATATATATATTTTCATATATACCTCTCATATTTTTTTATATATTAATGTATACCCCTTTTAATTAACAGTTACTTGTCTTGGCCTATTTTTTTATTTTTCAATCATTTAATGAATTTATGAATTTTAAGACTTTTAAGTTGTATTATATCTTGGTATACCAAGCGCTTCGAAGTTAGGAGCGCCCATTTTTCCTCTAAATGTACATAAATACTAAAGATTATATACATACCATAGATATAAAATACACATAAGTTATATCATTATCATCTTCATAATTATCATGTGCATTTCATATTTATATTATGTATATTATTTATAATCTTTATGTACATTTGAAGAAAAATTGAGCATTCCTAGCACCGAGCCTCTAAGCGCTCGGTATAATTTCTATATTGCGCTATTTTAAAATTTTTATTATGAATGTAAGGCTATATATTATATTAAACATAATTTTTGTTATAAATCTTATGTTAGATTTAGTTTTTTTTTTTTTTTAACTAACAAGATTTGCCCTAAATCGACAAATCAAACCAAACCGAACTGCGGTTTATCGGTTCAGTTTGATTTGGTTTTCAAGTCTTGTGGTTTGATTTAGGTTTAAAAAAATTTAAATCGATACGATGCAGTTCGGCTTGCGATTCATACCCCAAACCGAATCAAACCACACCGTTGGTGTCATGTGTTGGATGGGAGGGGGGAGTAGATATTGGGAAAAAGAACCTCTTTGGTAAAAGATTTGGAGTAATTTTACTTTTTTAACGATTACAATGGTGCCAAAAGAATTTAACAAGTTAGATTCATGATGCTGTTCTCGAGAATATGTTTGTATATGTGAAAAGGGTTTTTCTATCATTTTAGGTCCTAAAATTTTTGTGGGGGTTCTAAATAGACGCTGATGTTCCAAAAAAATCAATTTGGGCCCCGTTATTTGAAAAATCAATTAATCCAGGGAATTTTTAACAGTTTCGTTAGAAATCTAACGAAATTGAACTCACGTGCTTTGCACGTGGGTTTTTCAGGGGTGTAATGGTCATTTTGCCATTAGATAAAGTTTAAGATTTAAATTAAAATGTTTTAAAAATAAAAAATAGAAAAGAAAAAACCTAACCTAACTTCCCCAAACCCGTCCCCCCCCCCCCTTCCCCAAACCTGCTACCCATTCTCATTTCCCCTCTCCCGTCTCCATCCCCTACCTTCTCTATCTCCATAAATTTCGACGCTTAAGAACCACTCTCTCCTCTCGTTCAATCACCAATCAACCCAAAATGACGGCGACCACCTCCACCACCACGAGCCACTACCGCTCCACCATCTGTGTTTTCATCCTTCCCGACCTCTACACCCATCCCGTTCGATTCTTAACACACCCCTCTCCCACCTTAACACTCGCACAAAAGCACACAGTTCACGGTTCAAGTGAGATTAATTTCTCTCATTTTCTTCATCCTTTTCTTTTTCAGATCTGTTATGGCTTTTTTCTTTTTCACTTATTACTTGGGTTATTATTCAAATTCATCTCTGGAAGGGGATGGACGATTCGATTTTTGGTGTGGGGATGCCGGAATCAATGGTGGAATGAGGATGAGGGCGGCAGTGGTGTTGGGTGGAGGT
>JAOWAN010000049.1:5499459-5510837 GCA_028566635.1 Lobelia cardinalis
TTTTTTACCTTCGAGTGCGTTTGGATGGGTAGTTTTTTTATTTAATTTTTGAATTTTTGTAATGATTAAAGTAAAAAATAAATAAAAAAACTATGGAATCAATTAAAGAAAAAAATCAAAATCTGAATAAAAACTACCAAGAGAACACACCCTTCCTGATTTAGGTGAATTACTTTCAATTTTCTCAAAGGCAGGAAATAGAAGTGGCAAGGTCTAAACGTAAATTTACCAAAATACCAAGATCTAATTGGAATAAATCAAACTCGATTATAACCAATAATGCAGACCGAGAGATACCACGACGAAGAAGAAGAAAGAGGGAGGGAGGGAAAGTGGACGACGGAGAAGAACAAGACTCATTACCAACGAATTCGACCGCCGATCAATTAACCGTCGCCACCTGTACATTCCGGCATCCAAACCCTAATTTCCAACTGTCTTAGCATTTCCAGCTAATAGCTACAACTGTTTTTTTTCTTTCTTGAAAATTGTCTCCATTTTACCCTCGCGATTTCGGATCTAGTTGATTTACAAGCGAGGGAGAATCTCGTCCAGATCTGCAGCAAATATGGACGACTTCAGCACGTTAGCCAGAGATTACGGCTTTAGACCCCAGGGCAAAGCTGCGCCGATGAAATCGGCTTCCGGATCCGACGCCGCCGATCGCCGGAACAACCGATCGACACCGTTCTCCGGAGGCGACGATCAAATATTCAACGACGTGTTCGGCGGACCGCCCAAATATTCAACCTCATCCAGCAACAACAGCTCGAGCAAAATGTCCGATTTTGATTACGATTCGGTTTTCAAAAACTCGTCTGAACCGCCGAAGAGTAAATCGACGTCTAATACAGCCTTGCCGGTTTACGATAAGCCGGTCTATGACGATGACATTTTTGATGGATTGCCAGGAATAAAGAGCAAATCTATGTCATCGTCGGCTAGGTATGCAGATGAGAATGTGTTTGCGTCCATTGTGTCGCCCCCGAAACGGAGTGAACAGCGGAATGATCATTTTGATGATCTGCTTGGGAATTTAGTCCGGACGGAGAAGGTTGATCGGAAGACTAATAGTAGTTTCAAGAGTTCGAGCGGGTTTGATGACCTGCTTCCAGGGTTTGGCAGTGGTAGTGGCAGCCCAGCCAATACTACCAGGTACTATCATATGTTGATGTGGTTATGTTTTGTTTGTTTATTTGTAGCTTACTTGATCTAGTTTTTAAAGTACTGTCTGCTTTGAAAGAAAGAACAGGATTGGATTATCTATGCAGACTGATATTTCCCTTGAAAATAAATCATTGGAAAGCCCTTTAACAAAAAATAAGCTGGAAATATCAAGAGCTATGCACAACTTAGAAGGAGAACATGATCTTGAAAATTTTGAAATTGGGGTCAACACTTTATACACTCCATCTGTCTTAAACATGACTATGGGTCTCTTCATTTAGATTTTCACATAGATTAAGTAATGTTTTGAGTGATTTTACTAGCACAAATACATGCCCATACTCCTTATCACCCACAATATAGGATTGCAATTAAATATCAGGACCTTTTGACAAAAGTGAACTTAGTACATTCTTAATTTGAATCAGAAATTTATAAAAGGCACCAATTTTGGGACAAGTGGTGTAAATTCCTGCACTGTTTGTAAGTTGTAGAGAAATGAAAAGAACTACTAGCAACAGTAAGGATTTGTTGAGGACATTCCATGCATCCTTTTTAAGGAAGTTTTTGATGTTGCAACTAGCGGTTGAAGTGTATGCTTTGTATGTACAAATAGTTATAATGAAGAGAATTACGTTATGCTATTTCTGAATGTTGGCAAAAAGTGTGCAATCATTATGCAGTTCCAAGTACCTAAGCTAGGGTTCTTATCATAGATGGTAGAAGTAGTGCTTCTGGTCGGGGATGTGAAAGAAAGTCGTTTGTATGGTTTGAATATCTGATGCTAATCTGGATTGTCAAAAATGTGACTTGGGTTGATCAAGTGAAAGCAAAGAATCAAATAAGAAGAGTCAAATTTTCAAGAAGAATAGGTGTAGTGAATTACGAAAAAGCAAGAAAGTTTATGTTTTCAATTATATGGACTTCTTTTTTCATCAAAAGAAATAAATAAATATCGACTATTTTTCTTTTAGGCAAGAAGAGATAAACTCCGTATGTGCTGCATTATACTTTAGGATTGGTTGACAGAGAAAAAAAAAATCTAGATGGTTAATCAGTATACAGTTTATGCAGATTTCTAGAGTGTTAATCGGTATATCAAGCTGAAAGTTTCTAGGGCATATGAAAGGGACACTGAAGTGTATTTGCTGAACCCTGAAAGTGGTCAGGAGCGGTAATTGAGGAACAAAGGGAGAATCTATGCAGATTTGACAGGAGGTAGAGCGAAGGAGTTTGCTTAGGGAAATTGGAATGAGGAGTGAGTGAATCATATCCCATTTGGTAAAGTGGGTGGGTTACTGGGTTATACTACATAATCCTTTTGACATCAGAAGTGCATAGATGGTAGAAAATGGAAAAATGTTGACGTGTTGGGAATATTACGGGACGTAGATGGTGTTTGACACATGCTAAAACCTCTTGATCTACGAGAGGCTGTCGCTTTTGAGCCTAGGCGCGAGGCTACAAGGCTAACTGGCTAAGTGAGGCGCTCCTACCCAATCAGAATCGTCTGTTTTTGGTCTCTCTTCAGTGTTGTGAGCAACACTAGATAATCGCTCAGGAAAGAAAATCCTAATTTGACAAGGTCCTTAATAAAACCCTAGCACTGTAAAAATAACCAAAATTGCACACAGCCCTCATGGGCTTTGTGATGCCTTCCAATCAAACTGCTCTAACTCTGACAAACTTGTATGTGGTGTAGGGGAACTGGCAATTACGATTCTTCTTTTTATTTGCCTTTTCTTCCTTCTTCATCTTTGCTCATCTTTTATCTTTTTCCTTTCTTACTTTTCTTCTTGAACTTCCTTGCAATGAGCCTATTTCTCAAAAGCTTTTGTTCTTCTTTATCTCGTTTCTTTCTTTCTTTCTTTCTCTCTCTCTCTCTCTCTCTCTCTCTCTCTCTCTCTCTCTCTCTCTCTCTCTCTCTCTCTCTCTCTCTCTCTCACTTTTCACTTTTCTTTGTGAAACTCATATACTTTTTTCTTTGTTTTACAAAACAGAGGTGAGCTTAAATAAACAAAGTACGCATAGGCTTATGTATAAAAGAGAAAGATATGAATCCTAAAAAAACTCACTTAAGTTCCAGGAAAGCACCGCTTTACGGAGTGTTGCGAATGAGCAAGGTACATCACATTACACCTTAGCGAGAGTGTTTTTTGCACTTTCCCTTGAGGTGTATAGAATAGGCTACAGGCACTGACATAGGCCTCTTCAATCACCCGTTAGGAAGTGCGATCGTATCATTCTCAAGGCCAAATTTAAGATGGACATTTTATATATAAGATAGTATAAATGAATGTGGCTTATATGATGATCTTGCATTGTATCGTGTTTAATGGTGAGAAATGATTCTTTTATCTGACCCGGAGTGTTTGGGACTGAGGTCAAATTAATAAAAGTTGAGTTGTGTTTCTTTATAAAATTACTTAACTGTAGCTGTGAAGTGTGAGAAAATTTGTATTCCTTACCTGGTTCAATCTCGTTAAGAAATAAGGTAATTGAACCAAAACTAGTTTAAGGAAAGATCAAGCGTGGAATTATAACCTGGGAATGTACTGTTGATTCCAATTCTAAAGAAAAGGTTATACTCATGAATGATTTTTAATTGTTCAAAACTATGCACCTTGCATGAAGCCGGTACCTCGCCTTGCTCTTCGGTGTGAGTTTTGCCTCTAATAACTATGCCTAGATCTTGGAGATTCGCCTAAAGTGTTGGAAATTTTTTCAAAGAACCGCTCAGCTTAAAATATGCATTATGGTTGATTCTGGTTGTGGAGATGATAGTTAAGTGAGCTTCAGCTTATATTAGTGGCCTTGGGCCCCGTGGAGGCGCTTTTAAAGAGGTGGGGGCAATCTGTGCCGGATTCATCTTTGAACCAGGACACCAGGAGAAATCAAGAAGTTCTGAGTGGCTTGGATGCTAGTTAGCCATAAGGAGCCGAAGGTGACATTAGTCATAAGTTTGACGTAGCTGGTGATTTCTATTACCTCTTTTAACTTAAATAATGACATTCGGTAGGGAGGGAGGAGAGGACAGTGGGATCTTATCACATTGTTAAAGTTGATTCACTTTAACTTGCAGTTGACTTGGAGTAGTAAGTAGTTTAAGGATCATGTTGGTATAGAAGTAATAGAACCTTCTTTGATGTAAAAGCATTATGGTACAAAGATAGAGTGTGGAAGAAATGTCAAACTAAACTGTTGGAATACATCTATAAAATCTTCTCTTTTCCTCAATTTTTTTTTTTTTTGTAGAAATATAGTACGGTTGCAACTCGCAACTAGTGAAAACTGAAAGCTAATCAAGTGATACCTTAATCTCTGAGCATAAGGAAATTGATTTCATTCCGTTTGAAGCTATCAAGTCTAGAGAGAATGAAGAGCTAGTTTACAAAAAGTTGATTTTCTTCATTGAAGTAAGTTTATAGCGGGCAGACACACACCACTTGTCCTGGTTAAGGTATAGAGTCAGCCTGACATCCTGTAAGACGATGATCATCTGTGCAATGTGGGCTGTTAAAAGGACTAGCTTGTAACAATACTATTTTGGAAAATGAGAGTCTGGTTGCTGAGAGTGGGGTATTTTCCTTTAGCTTTGCCACCTCTCCATATTGGTACTTCTGCCTTTTGGAAAGCTAATGGAGAAACTTCCGCTATGAAGTATAAGCTTTATACTCCCTCCGTTTCGTTATAGTTGTCCACTATTCTATTTTGGGAAGTTTCAAAATAATTGTCCACTTTCCAATTTGAGAATAGGACAAGTGATTTATATCCGCAAATTCCATTTGGACCAACTTTTTATTTGATTATGTCCACAAAATTTACTTTTCTTAAATATTGTGCAAATGGGTAGGGGACAATTAAATTGAAACGGAGGGAGTAGTTGCTATGTGGACAGATAGGTTGTGTTTGGATGGGTGATTTATTGATTTGATTTTTGGGTTTTTGTAATGATTAAAGTAAAAAGTAAGAGAGAGATAGATAGAAAAACTGTGGGACCAATGAGAGAGAAAAGTCAAAAATCAAAAATCCTGGATGAAAATCATCAAGGAGAACACAACCTTACAGACTCTGCTCCAAGAATCTCATCTTAATAGAAAATGAGGCCAAGTTTTATTCCTAATAGTCCTCGAATAAATGATCGTAGATTCTACTGGAAGATAAATATTCTTAAGGAAACCTTACCCAACCTCCTTGATAGAAACTATTACTACTCTCCCTCGGTCTTTGACCCAATTGATGGGGTCTGCCAAATTTTCAGGATTCATGCTTATGGTGAACAAATTTCTTACATAGACCTCTACCTAAATTACTGTCATTAATCCAGGCTTGGTAGTGGCTGTGTAAATGTGTAACTACTGGGGCAACCCAAACTATAGCTAACCACCCTACGAGAAGTTAATTAATGAACTACAAACTACAAGATGTTGTGGGGGAGGACACAGACAATGTTTGTGGGTGTTCTTTTTTTGGAATCCTTTAGTGCTTATGGAAGAAAATGAATTCTAGGAGTTATTAAATCTTTAATAAGGCTATCCCTTTCAATCGCTCTTCTTCAGGGTTTGATTGGTTTTTCCCTTACCTCTTTTGGCTTCAATGGTTAGTGTTTTTAAAGGACTGTGGCTACCTGCATTGAGTCAGTGGTTTCCTTTCATGGATAGAGGGTTTGCACCCTCATCCCCCTTGCTTCTCTTTGTCTTTGTCTTTGGGCCGAAATCTGAAATCTTATAGAACATAATAATTCGTGTGGGCCTAATGTGAACTCTCGAAAACTGATGTGCAGGGTCAAACTCCCCTGGAAAAGAAATTTGTGCTTTCAAGAGTGTATGTTTAGTGACTTCAGTACAATTACTTCTTGCCTTCTCCACTTCTGATTTAGTGTTTTTCTTTTGTGAGTTTCTTGTTCCCTCTTTAGTGGACAGCTTGTCCTCTTTATTGCATTCTTTCTGATACAGTTTTATTATCTACCAAAAAGAAAAAGAAGATGGACATTAGAACCTTTAGATGATTTCCCTTGGTTGCCTATAATTGTCTTTTTAACCTAGGTGCAATAGTAGAAAGTTCATATGAAATACACCTACATTTCGGCTAACGGTTATTCGTTTTGGGATGGACCAAATGTATACATGAATTATACTTGGGAAGATCACGAATTCATGGGACTTGGATTAGTATTCAGAATAATCAGCATACATGTTACTTTAGTAATTTATTATGAAGAAATGAAGGGAGGAGGGGGGGGGGGGCGGGGTGAGAAGTAAGAGAATCTACTATTGGCGTTTATGATCAAGTTGTCTGTGGAATGTGTTTGTTTCTTTTTTCTTCGTTTTCGGTATTACATGAATACCATGCGTATTTTTTGTGGTGACTGAACATATGGATGACTGTTGGTTAATTCTGAACAGGTCAA
This sequence comes from Lobelia cardinalis, assembly GCA_028566635.1. Lineage (NCBI taxonomy): Eukaryota > Viridiplantae > Streptophyta > Magnoliopsida > Asterales > Campanulaceae > Lobelia > Lobelia cardinalis. The sequence continues at coordinate 5,506,037 of JAOWAN010000049.1, forward strand.
CTTCCGAGTCAAGTCAAATTCCAAAACAAACTAGCAATTCAAAGGAAGCTTCTTCTAATGTGATGGATGACCCCTTTGTGGTTCTAGGATCTACTTCGACCCATGGAGCTTCTTCACCAGGGTTGTTCGCTGATCCACTCGAAGAGATTAGCAAGCTTGGCAAAACAGGAAGTGCAAAGGCAAGCGGTTCATCGCCTAGTGGGGGTGTATTTGATGATCTAGACCCCCTTAGTGGTTTTGGTAAATCTGCTCCTGCATTTTCAAAGGAGAACAATAGAGCAAAGGACAGGAGTCCTTTAAAGGAAGGACCAACCACCGGTGGGATGCAAACTTCTACTACCAGAGAGCCGCTCGAGAAATCTTCTTCTAAAGTTTCTGAGACCCTGTCACACAAGAAGGTGCCCGTTGATGATTTTTTGCAATCTCATCAATCTCCATTTGACATCCCGACTGTTTCAAAAGATTCTCAAAAATCATTTGACCAAACTGCATCTCCACCTTCTTATGCAAGCTATAATGAAACGCCTTCTCAGGTAGATATGTCTCCTAGATCAGAAGAGTATGTGCAACCATCTGATGATATTTGGCTCACCGTGGCAGAGATCCCTCTTTTTACACAACCTACAAGAGCTCTACCACCTTCAAGACCCCCTCCTCCAATACCAAGGCATGTGCCAAGCTCTGAAAGAGGTTCTTTTGCTTCAAATTCAAGAAGAAAGGGTAGTGACTTCTCTTCTTCCCCAACTTCTGTTCAATATTCTCAAAGTCCTGGGCCTTTCCGGCCTACGGCAAAGATTCCTGTTTCTTCTCCAGTAGATGAACTAGAAAACTTTGCCATGGGTAGGATGCAGAATAATGGTGATGAAAATGTTGATCAATTGGGTGAAGAAATGGACTCAAACTCGGCTGCAGCTGCAATGAAAGAAGCTATGGATAGAGCTGAGGCTAAATTTAGGCACGCTAAAGAAGTAAGAGAAAGAGAACATGCTAAGGCTGCTAGAAGTAAAGAAGCTGCGCAGCCAGAAAGAGATGGAGAAGCCATGGAAGAAAGTGAAGAGAGAGAGCTGAGAGAAAATCAGGAGAGGTTGGATCGGGAGCGTCGACAGAGGGAAAGAGAGGAGGAAGAACGAGAGCAGAGGAGACTTGAGAAGGAGAGAGCTAGAGAAACTGAAAGGGAGAAGGCCAGACAAGCTGTGGAGAGGGCTACACGGGAAGCTCGCGAAAGAGCAGCAGCTGAAGCACGTGAGAGAGCAACTGCGGAAGCTCGCCTAAAGGTTGAGAGGGCTGCAGTTCAGAGAGCTCAAGCTGAAGCACGGGAGAGAGCAGCTGTTGAGGCAAGAGAAAGAGCAGAAAGGGCTGCTGTGGAGGCAAGGGAAAGGGCTGCTGCAGAAGCAACAGAGAAAGAAACCCGGGAGAGAGCTGCTGTTGCAAGGGCTGAAGCAGATGCAAGGCGTAGAGCAGAACGAGCTGCCGTGGAACGGGTTGCTGCTCAGGCTAGAGAAAGAGCTGCTGTGGACGCTCGAGAAAGGGCTGCTGCTGCTGCAAAAATGAATCAACAAAAGAATGATAATGACCTTGAATCCTTTTTTAGCTCTCGACCAAGCAGTGCACCAAGGCCAAGAGCAAGCTCTTCTGTGAGTAGCAACCGGTGTATGCTGACAATTCTGGATGCGGCAAACCCCGGAAATTGTTATAGCTCATTGTTTTTGTTTGTCCCCCTTGTTATAGGACCCTGCAGTTGACCCACAACCACAAAGCAGAGGAACTGAAGGGCCAAGGAAGACATCTTCTACTGGAGGCTCATCAAACATGAAGAAAGCATCTTCAACTACAAATATTGTGGATGATCTTAGCTCAATTTTTGGAGGTATGCCATCATATCGGTTCTAATTTAAGATAGTTTATGAGTGGTTGTTCTTTTTACTTTCGTTTTCGACGTGCTAAAACACTTCTTGCAAAAGCTGGACCTTCAGCTGGAGATTTCCAGGATGTTGAAGGGGAAACTGAAGAAAGGAGAAGAGCTAGACTAGAACGGCACCAACGCACTCAAGACCGTGCCGTAAGTGAATTTGGCCACTAGAATCTAGATATTACTTGATCATATGCAAATATTATCACGTAGTCTGTACATGATATTTAGGTTTATGTATCCCCATCTATATTCTGTTTAGCTTTAAAAGTTGATTGTTGTGGTTTGCATGGTCAGGCTCAAGCACTGGCTGAAAAGAATCGACGCGACCTTCAAACGCTGAGGGAACAGGAAGAAAGACATGTAAGTATTCTTGAGGCAACTGTATCTTATATGGCTTCAGTTGTATCCTCTTTTCATCTGCGAACTATGTGGCACCGGCTCTTATTTTGCAAATAAAATAAAGTAGTTGTGGATACAATGCTTAGATGTGGTTTCAAGAAAATTGTTGATGCAGATCAACCTTTTTGCTCTTAAAAAGACAAATTTTCGAAGTGGACACTTCTTTTGGACACTAAAAATAAGAGCGAGGATTTGTTTTGGAATGGAGGGAATATATTTTATTCACTAATTAATAGAGGGGCAGGTGGACAAATTACGGTTTTAATACAAGTAAATATACTAATTTCTCTCTCTCTCTCTCTCTCTCTCTCTCTCTCGCTATCTCTCTCTCCGGCATTCACTGTTTATCTCATTTTTCAACCCTCTCTTGGGTTCTTCGGTATATGAAGAGGTATTTTGGGAAGCCTTTGACTTGTAGCACATTGCAGATGGGTTGAAACCTGAATAGAGCCTGAAACTTTGTATCAGCTATTTGTGGAGCTTCATGAGTTTTTCCTTTTATGAAGAGTTAAAAGCTGCTGAATATTATCCAATTTTTTCCCGATGATGCTGTTCTTTTTTCTTCGACTATTATTATTTTCTTGCCGAGACAGAGACACAAACTTAATCATGTGTTTCGTCTGTTTCTTTCTTGTGTGGGCTTTACTCTTTGTTCATATTGTTGCAATGCTATTTTTTTGTGTACTTCTAGAAGCTGCATTTGCTACTCGCTTGTCCCAAAATGAGTGTCAATTTTAAGCTTTTTGTGGAAGTTAAGGAAGTGGATAAATGAGCAAAATAAGTGGAACATGTAATTTATCACCATTAGTAGTACCATTGTAGCATTGTAAGTGTGCAATTAAAGAGTGGGCAAAGGTGAATTTGGTAACTCCTTAGAAAATTGACACTCACTTTGGGACTAGAATTTCTTAAAAGTTGACACTCATTCGGGGATGGAGGGAGTATTACTTATTGTCGACTAAATTTATCTGCATTCATTTCAGAGAATTGCTGACACGCTGGATGTTGAGATCAAACGTTGGGCTGCAGGGAAAGAGGGAAATTTGCGTGCCCTGTTGTCAACATTGCAATATGTACGTCTGATTTTCTCTTAATTTGCATTATATAGATTTATGCATCAGAAGCTTCCTCTTTTTAATTCTGTGATGCCAACAAAGGTCTAGGTTCGTTGCTTTTGTCCTTCTGAGTATGAGCTTACTTGTCACTGAACACACTTAGACGGCCAGCGGCATTGGCTTTTGATATAATACTTGAGATGCTTAGATTTTATTTACGGATAATTTTTTGTATTATGTTCAGTAGAGTAGTTTTGAAATCAACTGGGCAAGGGGCGTCATAACAGCATTTTCACCATGTGAGATTTTGATTAAGAAATTGACTAGACGTTGGGGAGAATGCATAGAGGAGTTTTGGTTGTTGGTTTCTTTCTGTGTGATTCTTTTGCATACAGATTCTAGTGTAAAGAGGTAGTAGGCCCATTGGCGCTTCATTGTTTATAATGTACTTTATCTTAGTCTCGTGATATTACTACTCTCTCTCTCTCTCTCTCTCTCTCCCCCCCCCCCCCGCTCGCGATGTGTCTGTGTGTGTGTTTGTGCATGTCTGGGCACGAGTGTGTGTGACTGCTGCTTGCCGGAAAGTTGCATCTTAGTGGCCTTTTGCCTGGTTAGATCTTTTGTCCTTGGGTATAGCTTCTGTTGGATATTTGGTGCTCTTTGCAAGTGAAACAATGATTGGAGCAAGGTTATGGACAAAAAGCCTAGTCAAAAAATTGATATTGTTGTGCCCTAGCATTTATTCAATGTGTAGTGGCCACCCTCTCTCAACTCACGAGTTCCCCCTCCCCCCCCCCCCAACCAAGAGAAAAGAAATGAATGATTGATGCTGAACTTGATTAATACGTTTCAGACTTGGTGTGTACCTTTGTTCTTCTTTTATGAGATGCCAATACATCTCCGTTTAAATGGTCATCAGGTTCTTTGGCCTGAATGCGGTTGGCAGCCTGTTTCATTGACTGATTTGATTACCGGTGCATCCGTCAAAAAAGTTTATAGAAAGGCAACTCTGTGTATCCATCCTGACAAGGTGCAGCAGAAGGGTGCTAATCTTCAACAAAAGTATGTTGCAGAGAAGGTGTTCGACCTACTTAAGGTACTTATATCCATTTCAATTTTAGCTTATAATAATGGACTTAGTGCCATCATTCATTCAACTTGGTTATGGTGCTGCCTCCTCTTGCTGGCCCATAGTCATGTACCTTTTAAGCATAACTTATGCATTTCAATTGCAGAGCTTTCTTATAATTCCTTTATATGTGTGCTTGATGTGCTTAGTTTAGGAACTCTCAATCAAGTTTCGCATTTCTCGTTCATAATGCTATCAACAACCTCTCTCTCTCTCTCTCTCTCTCTCTCTCTCTCTCTCTCTCTCTCTCTCTCTCTCACCAAAAAAAAAACAAGTGAGGGCGATGGGATGAGAGAAGGATAGACA
>JAOWAN010000049.1:5510937-5528576 GCA_028566635.1 Lobelia cardinalis
CAACATGATGCTGATTGGAAAGATTGTGCGTTGTACTCTTTTTCCTTACCGTAGTTATTTTTCCCACTGGGTTTTTATATGGAAGGTTTTAACGAGGCAACACGTAGTGCACAATGATTGCTCAACTAGAAATATCCAAGGGGGAGTGTTGTAAAGCTAATATGTTGGATGGCTATTTCTAGATAGACATTATAGTACAGGGTTCTTTATGTAAGTTGTAACTCTAGGGCTCCCTATTTATTGATAGGGATTCCCCCAACAGATGAATGAGAATACAGCTCCACTCTCTCCCCTAAACTCTTTGTATTATTATTTCACGTTCTTTCTCCCTACGATTATTACTAATCTCGTTTGTTCATTAATTCAACAGATTCATTCACAACACTTCTTTAAAAATAGACCCTACCTTTTTTTTTTAAGTAGAAAATTCACCCGGAAAGCAAATTCACGCAGATAGGAGGCGCGTGACAACTCAAGTCCCAGTCACAGGCGAATAAATAAATATCAAGTCAAAATCGTTGAATAGAGAAAATCCCCCTTTCCCTGTGCTTCCGTGGGAGTCTGTAAGATCGACGGACGGGAAAACACCGATGACAATTCCCATGCCCTAATAAGCCTGCATACAACATCTCTGTATATATAAGCAGCTGCCTGGTGGTGGTGGCGGTGGCGGCGACGGTGGGGCTGGTTGCTGGTGTTGAAGCGAGCGAGCGAGACACAGAGAATTTTGGAATTTAAAAAAAAAATTAAAAAATGCTGGAAAACCCTAGCGATTCGTCGGCCAACATTGCCACCATCAAGCGCTACGCTCCTCCTAATCAGCGGTACGCATTATTTCATGCTCTCGCACACACTCACACGCAGAGGCACTTGTTTGTGTTGATTTTAGGTCAAACGATTGATTTAGTACGGTAATCTGATTACATTTTATGTAGAAACCGTGGTCTTGGAAGGCGGAAATCTGGTGGAGGAGGTAAAGACTATTGCTTTTCATCTTTGTCACTTGGAATTATCCCTAGTTTTATGAGTATGTTTTGTGTGTGTGTACTTGAGATGCTATGCAGCTGAATTTGATTCATGTCTATGCATGTGTTTGTGTTAGTTGAGCTGCTCTGCAGCTGAATTTTGCTAGCTTAAGCGATGAATGTTTGAGCTGTTTGGATGTGTTGTTGAGGATATAATTCTAAGTTGGTGTACAAGTATTTTGTTTTTGCTCATGCTAGTGATCCAGTAAAAGATTGCAACTTTGACTTTTAACTGCTACGTCGTGGGTGTGATTGGCGAGTCTGCTCACAAGAAAATGGTTTGGTCTCATACCATTTGCATGAATGTCTAGCATATCATGTAGTATTACTTTCTTTTATAGGCCAAGAGTAGGAACTGCACTTCTACCCTTCTAGTGTACCAGATGATATTTCATGTTCTTTTCAATTTATTGTCTGAAAAATATAACATTGCTGTAATGACATCTAAACTGTTGCTTTCTAGGCATAACATATAGCTATAGTCTATATTTTGTGTTCTCAGCTACTGATATGTTCGAAAGTCGGCTTATACTGTCTCCAACTACCCATTTGCTCTCGCTGAAACTTTTGCCATAACTATGTGGGGTCTGGTTCATGTATATTTTTCACCATTATGTGTGGCCAATGCGAGGGAATCAGCAAAGTCACACTCACTCTTATCCTTATTAGTCAGCATGTCATTATTGTCATCTAGTTTAGTTATTTCGCCAGTGGGATTGTGCATCTTGGTATTGTGCACGCTGGTTTTGTCACACTTCTTGAATACCACAGGCTTCCAAAAGTCCATCAAAAATAGCCACCTCTAATGAGGTTATCGTTGTCGATATTGTTCTTCCTATAAAACCGCTGGTTTTGTCACACTTCATTAAGCTGCTTTCTATGTTTCCCTACGGATTTACTTCCACCAAGAATCTCATATCTTTCAGCACGTATCTCATATGGTTATTAGTTTGTAGCTCTTCATGGCCACTACTCTGCACTCAACTGTCATGATAAAACTCGAGTCTTCCACGTGAACTTATTAGAACTTTTGAAGTGTTTCCTGTGCTTCATTTGGCAAAGAGAGAGGAAAGTGAAGATGGATATTATGTTCAATGCTGAATAGAGAACGAACTTACCGTGGCGGTTCTGAAGTTTGAAGGTAGGAGAGAGAAGGCTACAGCCGTTGTAAGCGGGCGTGCACGTTGGGGACTTGATTCATTTTTTGCAGGATTTTTATTGAGAGATTAAAATGAGTATAGTAAAAACGATGCGTAAGGCACACAGAGCGGTTAAGAATTTTGTAGCATCCATCGTACATCCTCTTCGTAGGCTGGTACTTATCTCCAGTAATGAGTGCTGCATGTTCTTGTGTTCCAGTAAAGACGGTAGTCTTTTTATTTGACCTTTAGCATCAGTTACTAGCAGTATAACATAGATAACTAGTCTAATATGCTCATCTTAACTTTTCAAATACTCGAGTCTTCCACATGACCGTGATAGCACTTTTTTGAAGCTTATCCTAATAGATGATAGTGAAGAAGGATATTTTGTTCTATTCAGAATTACGTGCTTCTGAAATCCCATTATACATTCTCGTCATTGGCAGATACATGTCTTTAGCAATATGAATCCTTATTAATTGAGCTTTAGCATCTGTCACAAGCACTATGACACGTATAACTATGATTGCACTATGCGAAACTCCCTATGTGCTTGCCAATGTAATAGGATTCTTCATCTCAACTTTCCTAAGGGAAAACTGATGTCAAACTCTATTTTAGCATCTTCCGTTAGCTTATCTCTGTTTTATCAATAAGAGCATCATCAACAATAATAATACTCCCTTCGTTTCAAAATAAGTGTCGTTTTAGAAAAATAAAGTTGTTTCACAATAAGTGTCGTTTTAGGTTATGAAGCCAAAATTCACCATAACTTTCATATTCTCCCAATAAAGAGAGTATTTATGGGAATAAATGTGCCAACTTATATTGTTTCTTAATCTGTGTGCAACAAGCTAACACGACACTTACTTTGAAATTGAGGGAGTATTAAGTTACTTGCTAATCAATTTATACTGCTGCCAATATGGGAAGTTAAAAAAAGTATATCTTCTTAAAAAGGTTGGAGGGAATGTGGACCTTGCCCCAACCATTATAATTTATTAGAAAGTAGAGCATTAAAGACTAACAAATAGGTCTTAAAAACTAACAATACTGCTTTTCCTGAGACTTGAACAATTGACCTCTCCCTTATGTAAATCCATTCTGTAAAATGAAATTCTGACTCTGATTCTGGAAATAAGAACTACACTAATTATTTACTCCATCGCATCCGGTTTTTTGTTTGAAAACCAAACATTTAAAAGATTAAAAGGGTCTTTTACAAATGTCTTTAATCTTAAGACCTAAAGCTGTTTCCTGATCTGAGTTGTGCAATAAGGGTTAATTTGGGAAGTCATAAATATGTTTGGTTAATTATTTCAAATGTGCTCCTTGAGAGGAATGTCCCTAAATAGAAAGAAGGACTTTTGAATGGAATGAGGGTTGTATTAGATTAATTCTGATGGCCGAAGAGTGATCAGCCAAAATCAGTATTTGTTTTAATTACAAGGTATCAGCAGGGCAGAAGGAAATACTGAATTCAAAAAGCTCATGTTGTTTTTGGAAGGATCACCTGATCAACTTTCTACATTTTTTTTTTGGAAGGCTCATAGTTTTTTATTTACAATAAAGCCAATTGTAGAAATTTGCCAAGTGATTCTAGTTGCAAAAATTTTAGAATTTTTACAGTTAGGGTACTATCTTTTGGAAGCAGAAAAAGGTACAAAGAATTTTAATTTGGTGATTGAAAATAATTTTTGAACTTTACATCTATATTGAGATCGGAGTCTAAGTTACGTTGGAATATTACATTGATTTCTGTGATCCTGTGAGCTTGTTTGTGCATAGTTGATCCTTTATGATAACTGCTGGGTCGTATACTAAAGAAAGAATGAACTTAGTATAATTATAGGTTTCATTATTTGTTCTTTTCTTTTTTCATTTTAGTTACAGGGTCACTTTACATGCACAACTGACGAAGCTGAGCACTCCACCTAATCTTGCAGATAGATTGGAACGAGCAAATAGTTATACAAACGATGGAGAGAAGAACCAAGGTGCTGCCTTCAGAAGTCTTCCTATCCAAGATCATGGGGATCCCCGAAGCAGCATTTTGAATGAGAATCATGCTACTCGCTTAATCGCTTTGCAAGGATGCTGTAGCAGTGATGCTTATCAACTTCTGAACAACCGTATGTGTTCACTAAGTTATCTTTTGATGGATCTTTTTGTGGTTTGCTTCCTGTTTTTAAGGCTGGGATCACGAATTATATATCACCACATATGGTTATATGGTGTATATGATCATATGTGATCACAAATGCAATATGACACTTTTATATCATTCATATCACATTCTTATATCACACACTTTCCATCTATTACCCCTATACCTATACACTCTCACAAATCAATTCAAACCTATCGCATCACAATCTCTCTCCCTTCCTCTCTCTCCTCTCTCATCCTTTTTATCTCCTCTCACATCACTTTAAATTATCAATCACGTCAAGGGTAAAAAAAGACAATTTACAAAATTTCCCATATTCACCGTATCAATATATCTCATATAATGAAGAGTACCATATCACACGATATAACATTCCTCATCCGACCTAAGTCAATGGAGTTTGGCATAAACTGAAATAACTCTATATTATCTTGTGTCTGAATTACTTGCACGGTTACACCACGTTGATGGTCTCTTATTCTTCTGTCTTGTGTATTATTCTTTGCTTGAAGGAAACAATGTCAATCTCACATTGTGGTGGCTTCCTCGTGAAAAAAACAATGGTATTCTAATGAATCATGCTAAGTGGATACACAGTTTCAATCAGGAAGTTTTTTATTGCATGGTTTTTAGTTTTTACCTTTGCTAGGCGCCATTCCTTGTAGCAGTTTACATTTCAGTGTCCTTGTTTGAACCTTTGCTAAGATGAGGTGTTCCTTGTTGTGCGTGGAAGTTTACGCTCTTATGATTTACCGGTTCTTATTCTTATTCTTCGTGTTTGTAGATGATATTTGCTGTCCACTAAGTGAATTTTAATTTTCTTTACTTTTTATTGGTGATCGGTAACTTTAGTTTCTAGAGCTTGCTTGCTGAAGTTATTTTTGTGCTTCACTGATGCCATACTTCTGGGTTTTACGTGTGCGTGAAGTATTATAAATCCGTATTTGTTAAATGAAGGCATTGAGCTAATTTAGGAATTGTGCCTTATGTTCTGTACAAGTCATGTTGGCATCATGTACTGTGCTATTGATTCTATAGCATTTTGCTTTCCTTTATTATTGGACACACAAACACATATTAAAAGTGATTACTTATCTAAGGAACATTTTGTGTGAGTGAATTTATGAAACAGCGTTTTTTTGACTATTCCAGTCATCTCCTAATGCAGGCTGGCAAGCTGCAATGAATGCATATGAGGATCCCTCAACTGATTTAGCTGGTGAGTAAGGGACTTCTAATAGTCTTAATGCACATGTTTTTGTCTCTTGCCATCATCAGTGAAGAACTTTGAAAGTTTTTTTTTTATTTCCTGCAGTTTGGCATTAAAATAACAGCTTAAAAGTTCCTTCCGTTGTTTCTTTCTCTTATGATTTTTTTTTTCTTTGGGTACAAAATGCTTAAAGAGCAAACTTTCATGTGGTTTGTCTATCAAACTCATGATTGGTAATTGGTGGATTTTGTGGATTTTATGCACTCTAAAATTCTCCATCCGTTCCTGCCAAGAGCTCACTAGTCAACATGAGGCTTAATTAGATCAATACTTAACCTACTCCTTTTACCATTTATCTGATTAAATTTCAATTGTTCCAAACTGAAAATATGATATTCTTATAAAAATGAGTAGATTTACATATCTTTGGTGAAAATTTAATCATATTGACTATAAAAAAGGGTCTAAGTCAATTGTGGACTCTTTGCATGGAGTGGAGGGAATATATAAAATCAAGATACCTACCAAGTTGAAGTTTCCTCAGATGTAACCTTAGTTTAAGGCTTTAAGCTATAAATGAATCTTATTATTCAGTTTTTTTTTTTTTAATCTAAAGGTTTGAGGGAAAACCTTACTCCAATCCTTATTGTTTTTTATTATTGTTTTATTAATTAGAGCTTACTAATATGATAAAGAGGGCTTAAATCCTACAAGAATAACAAATATTCTCTCCTCAATATTGTTCCTAACGGGACTTCAACCCCTGACCTGCCAATAGGGAAGAGAAGGGAATACCGGTTGAGCTAAAGCTCAATAATTGGTCTTATTGTTTTCTTGGCTTATCATGTGGAGGGTATGATATCTGCTTTGAAAACTGTCCTTGGCAAGGCTAACGAATGTTAATATTCACATCAGACCAATTTAACATCACGTGTTTGCTCTTTTTGCAGAGCGACCGATCTTGTATTCAGGAAGCGGTGGATCAGCCTGGGGGCAGTTTAGATTTCCTCATCAGGTGAAATAGATGTCTATCTGCTTGGCTGATTGCCTCCTTTCCTTCCATCCGGGTCTCAATAATGTTCTTGTAAATTTTAATCAGCACGCACTTTTGCTTTCAGATGATGCTTCCTACAGTTGCTGCTGGACCTTCTGCCTCCCAGATGGATTTCTTGAGCGAACTTAGGCAAGCAATGCGTAACTCGCATGTCAGTTCTAATAATTATTAACCATATAGTTGAAACTTGTAATTGGCTCGTTGACTTTGAGCATGTTTGTTGATCGGCATGCCGTTCAAGGAATCTGTTGTATGTGCTCATTAACTTCATTCGGAGCTGCATATTTATGTTGTATACGATTGATAAATCAAATCAAAGGTTTACTGTCACAGCAGTGCATTCCCACAAAAGGGGAAAAGTAACCGCAAAATTAGCTTGTGTGTATAATCATTTTCATGGATTTCTGGGTAGATGGGCTCTGAAAAACACCTGTGTGAGTCTCTGACTAGCTTTTGGATATAAACAAGCTGCATACACTATTTATAGGATATTTCCTACAGTTGATATGAATTTCCTACAGTTGATATGAACCCAAAAAAGCTGATACATATGATGATGTTTGAGGCTCGCGTTTTGAAGGTAATTAGTCTTTCCATACTGGAATTATTCCTTGAGCTGCCAATCGCTTCTCGACCCAGAAGACTAGTAGTTTTGCTGTGACTTTTTTCTCATCAACAAGAAAAGGCTCTACACTGCTGACAGTGGAACCATAGGAGGAGAGCGAAAACCCCTTTGGACCTGTCCAGAGAGAGAGAGAGAGAGAACATGAACATTAGCTTGTGAGTTGCCTGAACAATTGCACCATAAATAATGGAAACTCACCAGTGATACTTCCATCTGGGAAGAATGCCCAAAAGTAATAAGGAGTGCCCTTCTTCTGGAACGAACCTTCTAGCTTTTGTGGTGAAATCCAAAACCCAAACAAAATAATGAGCATAACGTGCATTTGGCAAAAATAAGTTGCTAATTACACGATAAAAGTTGCATCGAGTGAATGAAACTTGATCATAACGAAAGGAAAGTGGAGGACTAACCCTATTATCACCAAAAGCTAGTTCAAGATCAGTGATATCATCTTGAGCTTCGAGAGTTGCTCTTAATGGAGGGATCACATCTTCCTCCATCAACTCAGGCAGCGGTTTGGCTGGGGCTTTTGGTTTTGGCTTTGGCTTTGCAGGAGCTGCTTTGGCAGGTGTTGGCACCTCTTCCTTTGTTTCAGCAGCAACTGTAATACACAAGATGCATAATTAGCAGAGCAGATATATATATTCTTACCTATGACATAATTTTTGTAATGCTGAGGTTGCAGAAAATTACCAACAGAAGCAGATGATTCTTGCACAGCAAAACTCGTGATATTGCGATGGTTAGCAACCAATTTTCCGACAACCTGAAAGGAAACAAACCATATACACGTTGATACAATGTTAATACTCGGTCAGTCAGTGTGTGTGTACTGAGTGTGTGAGTTCTCCTGTGTAATTGTGAAGAAGTACAGTTTGGAGCAGTGTAGTCGATTTGGCTTCGCGAGTGAAGTTTGAAGACGATGGAAAGCCCGGAACCCCCATAGAACCTCTGGACGTTGCCATTTTTGCCGACGGAGAGAGCTTCATCTTCAGAAAATAGAAATTGATTCAACTTTAGCGCCTGCCGGAAAACACAAACACACACACACACACAGGACAGAGGGACGGAAGAAGGGAAGAGGTAGTATACGTTGATGTTAGTGTCATCCACACACTGGTTAGGAGCATTCCATGCCACTGGTTGTTGCTCTCACTTAGTCACAAACTTTTGGCTCCGTCTGTATTTTTCATTTCGTGTCAAAATGTCAGTATTTTTTTTTTTTAAAAAAATTTTACATGTAACTATGCAATAAAAGTGGTCCACTCAAATTTCTTTTTTACTTTTCTTTGATAACATTTCAGAAACTTTGAGGACCGGAATAACAGTAAAAAAAAATCAGGGGGTCTATTTAGTAGTTGCAAGTTTGCATCACATGATGGTGTTTGGGGTTTCGAAATTCTGGAGGAAAAAGGATATATCGTTGTAATTAAAAAGGAAAATAACGTCTCAATTTTTTGAGCTTGAGAGTTTTTATTAATAACTCAAAAATTATGAAAATGAAACTTGTAGTATTTTATATATATATATATTTTACAAAAGAATTACAAAACTAAGGGGGGCGTAACTTTTCAATCCGTACGAAGTAAGTTGCAGAACTTGACTCTTGTGATCATAATTATTCGAGTTCAAATTTTTTATGTTAAATAGTATATCTTTCTAAAATTACATCTCAACTATTTTAAATTTTAATTTAGGATACGTATCATTCTTATCATTTCGATGGTGTTAACTATAAAATTTCAATGTTATGTAATAGCTAATTAGATTGATCAATTGAAAAAGGAGAGATTGATCAAGTATCTGGGTCAAACAAAAGCAAACTCCAAACAAAAAGTAATTCAAATCTACAAACAATACACTCAGGGAAAGAACCAAAAGAAGAAAACAGAAAACAAAGGGAACTTGGGGCTGATTTTGGAAATCCGGCGGGAAAGAGAGAGAGTGAGAAAAATCCGGCGAGGAAGAGAGAGAGAGAAAGAGAGGAGAAAACGAGAGAATGAGAACTGGTGGGGGCTGATTTTGGAGATCCGGCGAGGGAAAGTGAGAAAGAGAGGAGAGAATGAGAAGCGGGCTTAGGGGATGATTTTGGAGATTGAGATTCATTTATTTTTGGATTGTATTTTGACTCCCCACTTACAAATTTGAAGAGTGTAACTCACTCTCTGAGAACGCTTAAGCGCTCGATATAATTTGCATTTCAAAAGGCCTTGAATAGTACAAAGGGCTGATGTTGGAGATCCTATAATCCATAATACAGCTCTATCGTACGGATGAGCAAGAGGAGTTATTTCTCTAGGGGTTCTGAGTGAAATCATTTATCGATATCTTCTCGAGGGTAAATCTTTATGGAGGAAGGAAGTTAGTTTGTACCTTGCCATAACAAAAGATGGGGATGTTCTTATCTAGTATAGTATAAAAGAGGATTGTAGACTCCACAAGCTGATGAATAGTAATGTTTGGGCATAATTTCCAAGATCAAGAAGGAGGAAAAATGTGCATGTGTGTGTGAGAGAGAGAGAGAGATTGAACGGTGTGTGTGCTTAGGTGGGTATGTATGTTTTGTTTCTTTCTGTGTGCATGGGTAGGTGTATGTGTTTTGTTTCTTTCTTTTTTATTTTTTTAATAGCATATATATTTTTTAATAAATTCCTTTTTTTTTCTTTTTATAAATACTTTTATTAGGCGATTAATTTTAATTAATATTTTTTTAATTCATTCAAATAATTTTTTAAATATTAATTTATATAATTATGTCACGTGCCCGCTTTTACTAGTGGTTATATATATGGATGGGATCCCAAACGCTCGGGGGCATGCTTCTTTCTGGCAATTTTCCTTGTAATGATCAATCCAACCGGGGATCATGTAGAAGCTGATCAGGTTGAACCTGGCTTAACATTGCTCAAACAGTACTGGTGTGTAAATTGTCTTAATTTCTGAGAGTTTACTAAATTCAGATTTGTGGAATGAACTTATATTTGTAATATATAAAAATTTCAATGTTATGTAATAGCTTATTAGATTTTTACATCAGAACAACAGATACTAATTAATTAATTATAGGCAGGTAGTAAATATTCACATTTGAAAAAAAATTGAATCTCAAGGAATTATCTAAACTACCAAAGCTGTAGATTTGCAAATAGGGCAAACATGGTGTTGCAGCAGCCACTTCTTGATGCAATCAGCATGGTAGTGATGTCCACACTGAAGAGTCCCAACCTTCTCGTTGCTTTCGTACTCGTACTGACACACCACACATATCTCCGCACTCGCCTCTACGACTATGATCATCAACACGGGTGGCTCTGCAGTGCTGCTGCTCGTTTTCAGATGCTTCGAAATAGTCTCTTCGGACAACCCAACGTTAACTCTGCCAACCCGTTCTTCCATCTCAAGCAGCAAGTCCTCGTAACTCATGACTACGCGCACTAGCTCATCATCAATCTCGAAAAATTCATCGCGTGAGAACTCATCATTAATCTCAAAAAATTCATCGTCTGAGAGCTCATCATCAACGAGTTGAACATAGGAATCTGCCGTGGCACAAGGAATGAAGTGTTCCGTCTCCATAACTTTTGTTTCTAGACAAGAAATTTGTGCAGAGAAAGATAATGAGAGGAATTCTTTTTTTGTTTGAGAATGGGGATGAAGTATTGCGCTCTGTACGTATTTATAAGGCTTTTTTTATTTTATTTTTTTTACTATTACTATTACTCTTTCCTAAGAGGAAAAGGAGTAGTTTACTAGTTTAGTTTCCTTATTTTTGAAACTCGAGTGTTTAGTTTCCTTAACAAATGAGATCCCTTGGAGTGCCCAGGAAGGGGACTGATCAAGCACCAGTATCCGTGTGTCTGTGTGCGCGCTTGTCGTTTCTTAGCAACTAAAGATGTACTCATGTATCAGATGCCTGAGATGGATGGAGCCGAAGCAACTACACATACAAGAGAGGAGGAAGCTCGTCCTGGGGTAAGGGGTCGAATAACAATATTTGACTGCTCATACGGAGGGTGTTTCGAGGCAGTTTGTATATGGAGTGCCTAGGAGTGCCATAATGCACATAATATATACATATGTGCATAATTTATATTTATTATGTGCATTATATGGCAAGGAGCACGTATGCACTCATCAGATTTTGCCCTTTCGAAGTATGCGTAATAACTGACATCAGTAACTACGGAAGGGGGAAAATGGAACTTGCACTAAATGACATCCAGTTTTTACAGCAGAAATAAGATATTCTTCCCAATTGTTGTCCCCCACAACTCCAGTTCTCTTGATCAATAACAAGGCAACAGCAAGAGACTAACAGAAACTTAAGTTTGCCTTGCCCATACATAGTTTACGTACAAAGAACCCCCTTCAATAACGTTAACTCTGCAAATGTTTCGTTTCCTGTCACATGCTGAGGGCGGCACCTAGTGGCTGCTGCTTTCATCTGCCATCAAATACAACATAACTGGTGAAGAAAATACTTGTGAACCAAGAAGATTATATTGTTGTGCAGGCGTAGATAATCGATCATTACCAATAAATACTTATATGAACAGGTAGCCGGTTGAAGCCAACTTCGGGTGCACCACTAGACAACCAAAGGGATGCTAGTTTTGCTTATACCAAAACATAACGCACTCCTTTCAAAGATAAAGCCAGAACAAATAGGTCAGCAAAATTTTGGTGGCCAAGTGTAGTACAATGGTGAATCACTTCATCTAGTTCTGTGCACCATGGATTTCATCATCTTCTCTTTTTATTGACAATGTCCTCTTTCTCGCTTTTGCTGGGACCGTACTAATTCTACTCTTTTTCAATTTCTGGACCATAGTGTAAACCTGAATCAGGGAGACATGTCATTCAACAGAAGAGGCAATAATTACATTTACATATTTAGAATAATTCAAAAATAAGCGGGAAACAGCATCCCAAAAATAATATAAGTGGTCCTAATTATGTACATATTCCAGGGAAAGATATATGATATATAATTTCAAGCAAGATGTCAATTTTCCTCGTACGGAAATGGATATAAGAATCACATTGTAGGTTATGCTCCTCCCCTTGAGCTGAAGTCAAAGCATCAGAGCTTTATTGTCGAGAAATTATAAGATTCTAAATAATAGTATTTCCTACCAAAAATGAGTGTCATCTCAAAACAATTTGTTCGAAAATGATTGTTCATTTTCTAATGAGGTTATTAAATTCACCTTTGCCACCTATCTTGTTTCATGGTGCACTTGCAATGTTATAATGGTATTGAGGGTGATTATGCACATGTGCCACAAAAATTGCTGACGTGTCTACTTTCTTAATTTCCATGATTAGAAAGAAAAAAAAAAAACTCAAAATGGAAACTTGATTCGGGTTGGAGGGTGTAATAGTGTACATAAACTTCAGAAGTCTACATTATGAAGCTCATTTCATCACAAGTGCCCTTGCCTTATTCATGGAACTCTTGCACTGAACGACAACATGATTGTTAAAAACATTCTTCCTGTTCGGGCTCTTTATCTACCCAGGTGTCCACATTTTTCAAGGACAGAGGGTGGACCGGTGGGCGGGGAGTGCTCTCGTAGAACTCGACAATAGCTTGGGTGAAAGGTTCTTTGGTGTTCTTATCTTGATTTTCTAACATTTTACTGTTTATCTGAGACATGGCACGGAAGTGTTTTTTAGAAGTTCCTTTTGGAACTTGAACGGATGTACTCGAGAAAACACCAGGGCAATCATGAGAATTGCATGTTCCCAGAGATGTGCATAAACTTAAGATGAGGGATTTGCATGAAAATCATTGAGCATTAAATTTAAATCATTGCATTGTAAAGTTCAGGATATATTCACTTTTCATGGTCATATTTAACAATTTGGTACATATCAAAGTTAAGGAAGTACTCTACAAATGCACACTAGTTTAGATTTAAGGATAAAATGCTTTGATGTCATGTCATCTCTAACCACATTACCTTTCTCACCCCAGATGTCAATCCCATGCTTGCGAGAGCTTTGCTATCAACATATTTCCAATCCAACGTTGCTTTTTCCTGCTTTCTGTGAAAACTCTTTTTCCCACCTTAATGCCAAAAGAAAAGTAGACATAAGGCACGTAAAACTAAACTTATAATGATTATTTGCAAATCCATGCACGCTATAAGTGGATATATTACCGTTTATACATAAAACCAACAACTCTATATACATCTTGAGGCGAATGTGAGTGAAGACATGAACATATTCTCCGACGACTTCCCTTTCAACTACAGTGCATCCAGTTTTGAGGTCTAGATTGAATTTGGTCTCCAAAAGCTGATTGATTGCTTCCCGCCTTGTAGCCAAGTCAGCTTCTCCGTCTACTAGAACAGATGGAAACTCCCATAGGCCAGCAAGCAAACCTTCATCTGGCCTCTTTACGAGAATATATCTACTCTCAGATTGAGGTCTATCGGCCATATCTTGGCTTTCAACTATCTCCACAACACTGACAGCAGAAAAGTCACATCTTTGTTTGGCCTTGACCACCTTAGATGGGTAATCTGTAACAAGTACCGATGCACTATGTTTCGAGAGTGATAGCGCACCACATTGACCAGCGACTGGGCAAGCAGAGCAACGTGGGCTCGAGGGAGTACATACTGTAGCACCAAGTTCCATGAGAGCCTGGTTGAAATCTCCAGGTCTACAATGATCAACTACTTGGCCTGCTAATTTCCTTATATCAAGAAAACAGAAAACACAATAGACATCATACACAAGTTTATTGCACACATGCTTTCAAAATATTGAGAAACATGCTAAGAAGAAGATGTTGCTGATAAAGATTATGGCTGCATCACTGTCAAGCATTGTCATTGCTTGCTTTACATTCTTATCAACAGTTGCAAGGATGATAAAAAAAATGTATTCTACATGAAAATACCAGTAAACAATCATAACCCTTCTTTGGAAGAGGAAAATGAAAGAAAAGTATGCCACTTGGCAAGTTTTAACAATTGAAGACTGCCACAGATATTAAAGCACCACAGTTTCTTTACTACTTGAAAAACGACCAGAGCTGCAAAGGTGCATGCACACAGACACACACAGACAGAGCAAACAAGTTAAATTCCCATTTTTCATTATCTTTCATCTTTAACATAACTAGGTGTTGATGGCATTCACCCAAGTCTTCTTTTTTCACATCTCTCTAGACGATTCTCAGTATCCTGAAAAATTGAAGCAAAATGAAGTTTTAACGAGTAAAAGAGAAGGCTCACCAAAAGTTCTTGACTGATGCTGAGTCTTTAGGATTTGCGGAAATGGCCTTCAGTCTGGCAATCACCCTAACAACATTTCCATCCACCACAGGCACTGCCTAACAGGGAAGTCTAATATAATCAAATTCGGAAATACCAGCTTCGTCATTAAGAAACCAGCAGAGGCTTCTCACCTCCTTGAATGCTATAGAGGCAATTGCACCAGCAGTATAGTCTCCAATTCCTCGAACTCTTCGAAGAGCACTGGCTGTTCTAGGAAACCCATTGCCTTCTTCAGCAATCATTTTTGCTCCCTAGAACAGAAAATAAGCTTAAAGATCAATGCATGCCATGCCACATGATTGCAAAAAGGCCTTTGAGGGGGGGGGGGGGATGGATTTCCAAACAAAACATTTATTTCTAAATTTTTTCATTTTTTATAGATTCAATTAAGCTTCATCACATGGTTTAGATTAAAAGATCACAAGCTTATGCCAGGTATCATATAGAAAATATAGTTCCCATTCGATGCTTTTCCCAGGAAATGGATTGTAAAGGAACCAGGCTTACAATTTGTAGTATTTAATTAAGAAACTGTCGGGATGAAAGAAGGTAGTAAGCAAATAGTCTTGCAAGAAATCCCTTCGAGCAGGGTATTAACTGATCCAAGTTCCGGTTACTTGGCGATATGAATATATGATGCTCAAGCCTGCCTCACTACTGAACTGAGCTTGAAAATACTGAGTTAAGAATTTTAGCAGTATGATTTGGATCAAATAGATCTCAAGCCAGGCTCGAGTTATTTATTATATCAACTTGAGCCTGGGTAGTTTATTCTATGGGAATTCCCATCAGCTTATTCTGAACATCGAAAAGTTAATAATGCATTTAGGTTTGGCCCCTTGTGCCCATGAGTCCATGTGAGCTTGAATCCGGCTCCCATAATTTGGCATTCTTTTTTAACCTAGTTTCAACTTGTCTAAAGCGAAAATTCTCTAAGATAGATGATAGATAAGTAACAAAATTGAGAATCTAAGACAGTTAGAGATTACTTAATAGGTCAGGACACCGAATCTCCAATTAGAACAAGGAACAGAAAACTGCAACGAGAGAGGCAAATCTAAACGTCTAATAAGAGTTATCAATGTCGAACAAAAAACCTACTATAACTTTATCAAAATGTTTTCCATCCCTTAGTAGGTAACTCAAATTTTACTGCTTGACTAATCCGCTTCCTCTATCAACAAACAAATTAATCTTTATAAAACAATCTCTCAAGTTTCAAATGAGTGTTTTTACAATTGTAAGAACCAAAAATAGCAGTGGTAGATACAATAATCTTCACCATGAGACGAATGAATAGAACTAACCTCCAAAAGAAACCGTCCACGTCTATAATACCCCAAACCTGCCCACATCTCATTCACCTCCTGCACACAAATTACTGAGCAATGAACATAATTTACTTCAAAGAATTCACACCCACAATCTACTTAAATAAGCAAAGTTAAATTTTTGAATAATCCAGTCGAAGAGTCTTACTTCAAGAAATAAGCTAGTCGTATAAGCTGTAATTATCACGACATTCTGTCTTCCCCCCTTGTACATGACAAAAACAAGTTTGATACAAGAAACATCCTTGTTATATTACTTACTTCCAAGTCTATTATCAAGCTCCCTAAGTCCCTAAATGAGTGCCATGTTTCCTTTTTAAAATGTCAACCTAGTACATTATCTATAGTATAATTTAGGGAAGTAGGATTCACCCCTGGTGAATAGTACTATTTGAGAGAATGTTTGGGATTGGGAGAAAAAGGGGAATCTGTTGGAAAGGGGTGGGTGGGGAATTTGTTGGGATTGGGGTGTGTGGGATGTAGTGTAGTAGATGTGTATTTTGTGTGTGGGTGTTATTGATTTTTTTTTTGAACAATTTTTTTTTATATATTTATAAAATTTAAAAAATATTTATTAAAAAATTATGTTATTATAAAATAATCCGTATAAAATAATCCGTGTCCTCGGAACACGGGCTTCCCCTAGTTATTTTACATTCATTGTATTAGACTCTAAAATTTCATCTTTGAAAAATATGAAATAGACTATCAATAACAATTTTTATAACTTCGCAACAAGACAATTCTCACAAAAGAATGGTCAAAGTTAAATTTACATTGATTTTAAAGTCAAAAAAGGACACTCGAATACCTCTAGAGAGGCTTGAGCTAGGTGATGAAGAGTGGGCCATTTCTGCATCCACCGATTGAAATAATCGATAACTGTCTGAACCCTAGTTTGCTGAAGCATTACTTCAGAAACCCAAACAGCATATGCCCTTATTTCAGATTCTTCCTCATCAACTTCAACGACGCTGCTGCTGCTGCTAATTCTTCGCCACGGAAGGTCCCTTTGGTTAAGATCGTACCATTTCAACAGTGATGCCCTAATTTCCACCGTTTCATCTTTCCCGAAATTGATATCTTCAATGTCCCCATTTGTGAAGTCTTCTTTTGGGGGTTTAGGGTTTGATTCTTTGGCTTTTCTTGGTCTCTTTCTGGCGGCAGTGATGGTGGTATTGTTCTTCATCGAGTTGTCTCCGGTGACTGCGACGGTGAAATACGGCCGTGCGCGGCGGCGACGAGCAAGGGTCAGTGAGAGTTGAGAAGAAGAGGAATGGAGATTCTTTCCCGCTAAAGAATGGGCTTTGAAAATGTTAGTAGTGGTATATCTATAATCTACCCCCATCCAATGTACGTTTGGACGTGATTTAAGTGAAGTTAATATATCACATCAGTTTAATATCTCAACATCAAACATATTTTATATATTTTTAATATCTTAGATAAATATCATCCAACATTACAAATAAATAGGATATATTTATATACAGGAAATCAAATGTACAGGGAACAAATAAATGACCAAAATACTCATTTATATATATTTTTTTATTTCATTACGGACTGTAAACCCCTCTCCCTCTCCTCTCTCTCCCTCTCTCTCTCCGGACACGACACACCTCTCCCTCTTCCTCTCTCTCGCTCTCTCTCGCACACGACAGACGAAACAACTCTCCTCTTCCTCTCTCTCGCTCTCTCTCTCCGGACACACGACACACCACTCTCCCTCTTCCTCTCTCTCGCTCGGAAACCTAGCAACACACAACGACCATGCCGCCGAGAGT
>JAOWAN010000049.1:5542415-5552522 GCA_028566635.1 Lobelia cardinalis
ATAGAGCATTTGACTCTGCATAAATTCAAGGTAACCGTGCCATGAACAGGCACAAAATACAAAAGGAAACTTTGAGCAATATACAAACACTTGCCTTATCCCGACAACTTTCTTAAAATCATCTTCCAGCGCACGTATCATGTACCTATGAAAATTAAACTTCGGATTTCCCCTGCAATGTGTCTACAGTCGACAAATGCCAATGCCCCCCATGAAATAAATAGCCACAAGGTCATGAAACAAAGAGAGAAAAAAGTGAAATGCCAACAACTAGTTAAAGATATTTACCATAATGAAACCCAGTCGTAGTGCCACATAATCCGTTTTGGTAACTGATCCATAAAATTGCTTGAAAAAGGAGTGCTGTAACAACAAGGAGGCGGCTCAATTCTCTTACAAGAACACAATCAACAATCTCATTATTATAATCAGGTGTAATGATCATCATTTGTGTTTGAAACTGAGGCTCACTCCACCAAGGTCCAAAACTTGTCATGTTATGCAAAGGAATGAGACAAATACCAGATTAACAATTTGAAATTTGAAAAAAAAAATTACATTAAGAAAGAATCATTCTACAGGAAGATAAATTAGTGCAGCAAAGTATTCTTGCAGTGAAATCTGATAGACTTTTCAATGCTCATGAATTCTGAAATAGACTTCATATTCTTAAAAGTATATTCTTTAAATGGTAGTCGAATTTACTAGTAATAGATTAGTAATTCGGTATCTATGATAAACCAATGACCACTTCATATAGCGGTATCCCCATCTCTTTTCTAACGGGACATTAGGGTTTAAGTCTCATTTGAGACAAAAATGAGGAGACTATATCTTGTTGAAGATATCTCCTGGCTTTAAGCCCTCGTTGTTATTCTTGTAAGACCTAGTTAATAAACAATAAGGGTAGGGGTAAAGTCTTATCCCCTCCAACTTTTAAATAAATAAAAAAAAGGTATTTGTAGCATGAACTTACCAGCCAGCTTAAAATGGCTGAACGTTTGCCAATACCCTGGAAACGATTCCTGATGAAAGCATGTTGGTGAACATGAGTGACCTTTGGTCTAAAAACTGCATTCAAATGTCTAAAATTAGAAAGAGCACAATCATAAAGAATTTCATGCTAGCACAAAAACAAGAAGTAACAAAAGATAATCCTTAGAAACTTTTTCTTTTTTGTAGAAAAGAACCCTTACCATCTTCTGCATTGAAATTATCTTTTGCAATTGAGTCTTCCCAATGTTTCCACTGACGTATCTAAATCACAATTAAAAAATAAATAAATAACCGCACTAGGAAAATGTGACATATCTTGTATGTTATATACAAAAGTGCATGTATAACCAACAGCATCTACTAACCTTTATCCCTCCAAATACAACAGTGAGAACAGAGAACGTCACATGCACCACAGCAAGGACAAAAATGAAGATGTGCAAATGATGAAGTCCTTCAAGAGACACAAGTGGAACCATGTTCTGTACAAATAGGAATGAAAAGATGAAAATTGTAAATATTACTGTTCTTACTTCAAATTTAATGTGCAACCATAAATAAGAACCAAAATATCAACTTACTGGACTTAAAAAAAGAGAGAGCACAAATTAGATGAATTACAGCAAAAATACCATGAAGGGATTAGTTGATGCCTAAAAGAGAAACTCAATCGGAGGCTTTCAAGAAAAGAGACCCTTCAACTCACTTCCCCATCATATACTTAGTATGTAATTACCAGAGTTACTAGAAAGCACTAGTCAGCACCGACCCAAGAAAATGGATCACTGCTCCTGGAAATGCTCACTGGTACTAACATTTATACCTTCTCTTTTACAAAGGCCAGTAAAAATTGTTAATTTCTGCATATAGAGAAAAAAATAGTACAAGCTGCCTCTTTCTTAAAGCTAATTCTCACATTCCCCTTACCTCCCAATTTTCCACCACACTTGTAAGCATACTACAATTCAGAGGGCATAATTGACAAAAAGGAACTTCATATTCATTGTCAGACAAACTCTTAAACTGAAACAACTGTCGTTAGACAGGATCACAGTAGACCTTATCATTTCTTTAAAATTAAATTTGCCAGAAACCCCATGGAACAATAGAAAATGAGTCATTTGATTACCTTCCTGCCGCAGTAACCCTCTTCTGCTGATCCTTCCGCAAGCAAGTGTCGAAGATGTGAGGTGATTTCTGGCTTAGATTTCGATGAATCCCCTTCTTTAGAGTGTTCTGAAGGAAGAGCGCAAGGTAGAAGGTGGAGCATCACATCTTCATGCACACAAATCTTGACAAGCCTAGCTTGGAAGACAGTCAACAGTAGTGAAATAAACCCCAACAGCATCAACTCTGCAGAACCACACAAGCACTTTCATCAATCCAACGATCAAAAATATCAATGTCCTCAAGAAACAAATAAAGGAAAGAACACTTCTTCATAGATACTTCCCATTAAATTTCAATTAATGCTAATTAAACAAATTTAAGTAAACTTCCAATATCAATGAAACCAAAGACAGTTCCCAAAAAGTAAAGGGACAGAAAATAGCAAACGGGTTAATAAAATTGGGTTCCGAACAAGATTTTAATAATCCAAATAATCAAAATGGAAATAAAATTCAATTTGAGCACACCAAGAATTAGAACACACACACACACACACACACAAAAAAAAACGGTTCTTGACACAGATATAACTATGAATATAGATAGAGAAAGACCTTCTTTAACTTTTTGCAGAGCTTCGAACAGAGGCTTCTGATTCTTCTTCTTCAAATACTGCATATACATTGTAAAACATAATGAAAAGGAAATCCCCAAGGGAAAAAAAATCGCAATGCAAATGATAAAATAAAATCCACACACACACAAAACTAATGTATATCTATTTAATTTACACATTAATCACTGAATAGATGGTTACGTACCTTGCCGGTGTAGTGAAGCAAGCGTTCAACGGCGAGGGAGATGCCGACGATGCCGGTGCAAACGGCGGCCACGACCCATGTCGGTGTATACTCCAATGACACCCCCTCTTCTACCCCAGCACCACCCATTGCCCACAAATTCAACACACACACACACTAAAACACCCTCTCTGTTCCTCCCTCTAGAAATGAAAACCCATTTCTTATCTGAGTTGGGTTTTCTAAAAAATCTACTAGGGTGATTTGGAGGAGACCAATCGATTGACAGATTTTAAATACAGAAATTCAAAAAGGCAAAAGCAGAGCTGCAGCGATCAGTGCAGTGAAGAGAGAAAGTCGATAACTTGGGAATGACTTTGGCAAGGTAAATACGAGTACTAATCAACGTAAGATTATAAATAAATAGGGCAAAGATTGAAAGATTTTGGAATGTAAACAGGTGAAGACGCGATCTGTCCAACAATCGCTGTCCTAATTCTTGGACCATTTGTTTTTTTATCTTCTTGTGTTTTTTTCTCGATGCTAATGTAATGTTTTACTCCACTGTCCCTATAGTTTGTTTTGATGCATCTTCACCCCTCTAAGATATGGGTTTGACACAATTGGTTCCATGTAGACTAGTGTTTTTTCCTTTATAGCAAAATTTCATATTTAAAACTATTATTAGAATTATAAATAAATAAACCATATCTTTACTAATTAGCTAAAATGAAAGAGGAGCCGTGCCATGACTTCTAATTTTAAAAACGTATAATTATTTTATTCAAGGGAGGCTAGTGTACATTTTGTAAACACTAAGGGGATCATGGTCCCCTTTGTTCATGTGGAGTGGCTCCCCCAACTCTATGGAAACGATATCTTCTTTCCGCACTATCGTTACGAGTGAAGGACGGATGGAATCCAAATTTTCTGTTTCATTTATTATCTCATTTTTTTTATTTTATGGTATTTAAAAATTAAGATATATATTAAAAATTTTAATTTTTAATATAATTTTTTAAATGATTAAAATAAAAAATTTTAAAAATAAGATATATGAAACACTAAATGAAACAGAAGATCCTGAATTAGGATCAAAAATTACTAAACTTAATCCCACTTTTAATATACTTCTTCATCTTATTTACATTGGTTTTTTTTTTTTTTTTTTTTAGGGTTGAAAATCTCATGTAATTTTCGTAATTTAAGAAGTTCTTCATGTACTTTTTTTTTTTTTTTTTGCAATTTGACCTACATATAATATGCACATTAGGAGAGAATTCATTATCTACTAACGAATTTATTTGAGACTTCTACATATTTTCTAACGTACAATCACTTATTTTTACCTAAAAAGTACGGAGTAGTGAGAGTAAAAAAGCAGACTAAATGTGAAAAAGAAAATAAAATTAATAAATTATCCATTTAAATGCACCCACTGCATTATGTGTGGAAAAATATAAAATGAAAATCATACGGGTGTTTTTTTTTTTTTTTTTTTTGTATTTGGGAATTTTCAAATTGGCCAAAATTCCGAATTGGCAATTTGCACAAAACAAGGAATAATAAGCCGAACAACGCAAGTCCGCATTTTTTATGTCATGTGTATCATTTTTTATATTATTTTTTTAAATTTTCATGTTAACGGTTAAATAGCGACCCAAAAATATTAAAGTTTAAAGTTTAAACATTTAATAAAACACATATTATTTTTTAAAATAATATAATAAAAAATGACTTACTATTTAGGGATAGTTTGGCAGTGTGTTTTTACGGTCCAGAAAAGCTTTTGGACCCTAAAATTGATTTTTTTGCGGATCTATTTTGCAAGAAAAATCACTTTAACAATTTTGATGATGCACACTTTTTCCGGCGAGCTAGGCGACGGCGGTTGGCGGTCATAGCGGCAACAGAACCTGCAAGACAAAGACACTGTCACAAAGCAGGGCGTGGCCCTGCTAAACCACTCCGACGTGAGAGTAAGTGCTCAAGTTCAGTTATGAAACAAGAGGATTCACGGGAGAGTTTAGGGGTAATAGAGAGCGTACCTTGTGCCTACGGGGTAGGGCTTATATTTATAGGAGCTTGAAGAGTTATTGTCCTAAGGTTTCCTTGATTGGTGGGCACCTTCCTTATCTGGAGGAAATAGAAGATGACAAGGATTCTGATTGCCTTCTAATATGGTAATTCGTATCAAAGTCATAGTGGGAGTGGATCTCTTGTGATCTTCTTATAAGATAGGAGGATACTCTCCTTGCTGGACACGCTATCTCGAGCAGCATCTGCTCGCGGGTGCTCAAGATGGTCGGTCTGCTCGCAACATTTCGTGCAAGAGCGCGTAGGTTATTATGCTCGATATGCTCGCAATCTCTCGTACATGATCGAGGTCCGAGTTGCTCACTTCGAGGAGGTTTCCTCCTGATCGCCCATTATATTATGCTCTCTTTGCGCTCGAGGAGGCATTCTCCTTCCCCATATCGCTGAGGTTTCACGTTATTGTGCTCGCGTGTTGAGCATTTGGACACCAACTAGCCATGGTGTCACACCCCAAATATACTCGTGTTGAGCATTTGGACACCAACTAGCCATGGTGTCACACCCCAAATATACTGCTAAGTGTTGAGGGATCATCGACCCTATATCGTGCACAAAAGTGCTCGCTAGGTCGCTCGTACTATTTAGCATCTTCACATTTCATCCCAAAATACACAAAATAGCAATATCTCATAATCACCTCCAAAACTGTTTTTCCGGATATTACTTTTACAACTTGTTATTTTTTAGAATAATATTCTTATAATCACTTTTTGATATGGTAATCATACGTAAAATATAAATTACTTTTTATCTAAACACGCTCTCGAAATATAATTACCAAACATAAAATTAATTTTTCAAAAATTACTTTTAAAAAAATGAATTTTCAAAAACCACACTTAAAAAATTGATTGTATACAATCGTTATATGGAGTGCTTAGGCACTCCTTGCTTATGGAGTGCCTTAATGCACATAAATGTTATAAAATATACGCATAACATAATTATAATATACATAATATAATTAATAATATACATAAAAATTATATGTACATAATTTATAATCGTTGAGTGTATTATGATACCTCTAGGCACAGTAAAAGGTTGAATGAAATCGATTCTTTTTTTAATTTTCGTATTGTATTGCCATTTAACATGTAAAATCCGAGTTCGAACGACGCGGTGTTCAATGACGCGGATTTCCAGGCGAACACGGCCTGGGAGTAGCAAGTGTGAATCGCGTGGTGGTCAGGTGGGGTCCATGGGGGGTGACTCTTCTAACTGCTAATATTGGGATCCATTTGTTAGCATTCAAAAGTTCCATTATTCATTATTAGAGTAGCAAACACCTGCGGAGAGTTTCTTTGGTAGGCCATAATATTATTATTATTATTATAATTAACAATAATAAAGTAATAATAACACAATTCTTATGACCACCACAGTCATAATGAAAATAACAACTATTCAAATACTCCTTTCGTTTCGTTTTAATTATCCTGAAAGCGATATAAAGCTCTCACAACATGTCAATATCGAGGACAATTAAATCGAAACGGAGAGAGTATTAAATAACAGTAATGCTTGAAACATCCGACAACGAGGCGCATTTGGGTTGATAAGACGCCTCACCTATCGCCGATAGGTCATGAATTCGAGTCATATCGGAGGTAAGTGGGGAACCACTATTGATCCTTACAGGAGGGAAAAAACAATGCTTGAAACATCCCATCATTGATCGCACAATAAATCGATGTGCTTTACAAATTTGTACATTGCATTAATGTACAAGTTCATACATCACTCGGATAATTTTTGAAGGCGATGGATGTGATCTGTATAGCAATATTCGATAGATAAATATCGTAATTTTCAAAATAATAATTATCTTACAAATTTAATCCACTACTTGGGAAAAGGCAACACAAACACATATATAAATAAAAGAAAAGAAAATCTAAAATGGGGAAAAAAAGACGAAGAAGAAGAAGAAGAAAAGAAAATAACGTAATAAAAATTGATAACATTTCAATTTTAAAATAAAATAAAATAAAAGTAGGACGAGAAAATAATTCAACAACATTATAAGTATACATTTGGTAAGGATTTGGTAACGCTTCAAATATTTAAATAGGAAATCCTTACCAACTCGCAACACCATATATTTAATTAGCTAGCAGCTTATTTCAACCACTCCAATGTGGCCAGATATAATTGCTACTAGAGTTCATAAATTTACTGTATATTTGTGTCAATGGTAATGTGGGATGTTTTCTTTAAATTAAATAGATTAGTTTAAAATTTGAGAAATAATAAAAAAAATTGTGTATAGAACAGAGAATTTAAAATATTAAAAAATTGATGAAAATGTGTAAAATTAGGGCCTCAATATTGTCTCGGTGAAAAAAGATCGAAAGATCTTTGTCCAAACCTGTCGTCTGCATACATAATCCTTTTTCCGTTAAAAAATTAACGAGAGTTAAAAAAAAAAAAATGAACGGAGCTCAGAATGCAAACCTGACTCTAAATTACGAGCTCATAAAAATAATAGGGTCTAAAATTAAATAGAATTTTATCTACTATCATGAACAAAAATTGACATTCACTTCGTTTCAAATCGACCGTCTACTATTCAATTCAAAAATCAACATTAATACACTTAAACTACTGTTAAATTTTAATAAATAATATCTATTTATATATAGAAATTATTTAAAGTTCATAATTTTTTTTTTTTGAAAAGCTTATTTAATAAATAATAAAAAAATTGGTCACAAGTATCCTTGAGACACGTTAATGATTTAAAGAGAAACTATCCAAATATCGACAGTTTGAAAATTCTTCAATGTATTGGAGAGTGTTTGCAAAATATTGGCAACGTTTTCAATGTGAATCCCTTTTAGCATTTGTCCGAAAATACTTATTAAAAAAATTAAAAATTAAATTTGATCATAGTAAAATAAAAATGTTGCTAACATACGCTATAAACAATTTATATTTTACTATTTATTGACGTGACATTAAAAACAGTAAAATTAATTTTTAATTTTAATACATCAATTTTTTTAATCTCAACTATTTATTCTTAAATATTGTTTTCTGTATTTTTTTTAAATTCTCATCCCCCCGTCCCCGATTTTTAAATAAATTTAATTTTTATACTTATAAGTTTTTATAAATTAAATTATAATATTTTATTTTATAAACATAATTATAATTATAATATTTAAAATTTATATTAGTTAAATTATTAAATTTTCAAATAAAATTTATTTTATATAAAATACTGTATCCTCGAATGCAAACATATATTAAGTGTGAATATGAGGCAAGGCGTCTATTACGAGTCCGAATTTTCTATTATATTTGATGACTCACTATCTTTCTTATTTATCTAAAATTTTATCTCAATCATTTAAAAGATGATTCAAAAAATTTAAATTTTAACATATGCATCAAATTTTAAAGAAAAATGCTATATCAATCACTGTTCATCAACCGTTTGTCAACTGCAAGTATTGCAGACCTGTACCTTTGTATCAAGATATAAGTCCGTAATGCATAATTTGACGAGCGATTGATGAGGAGCTATGTATACAGCATGGCTCATTTTTACAACCTATGGGATAAAAAATGAGACGGTAAATCTCAGTTTGTCTAACATATCTATTCAAGAAGATCAATGGTTATATGGAGTGTTTAGACATTTCTAACAAGTAGTGATATCTCCCAACAATTGTGAAAGATACGTGCACTCCACTCTTATCCCTCTCTCACCATTCCCCCCCCCCCCTAAATTAACGAAAATCCAAATTTCACTCTCAATCGCAAATCATTCCTAATTTATCTCTTCTAAACACAATCTGAATTCAAATTCTACACCATTATTTCTCTCCTAAAAAATTCTCAGGCATATTCTTCCCCACCGTTCCGCCGCCTCACCACTTTCCCTTCCTCCTCCTTCTCGTGGTCCACCCGCTCCTTCGATTTTGACTCCTCCTCCATCATCAGTCACCCCTTCGAAACTACTACTCAATCTTCCTCCTTTTCCTTCAGTTTTTACGACCGCGATTACGTGTATCCCTCCTACCTCAGCGTCAGCATCGTTCGGAGCTGCGTCACCGTCAAGATTTGTGTTTGATCTTCATAGATTGATTGATATATATTATACAAGAAGAATTCTCTCTCTCTCTCTCTCTCTCTCTCTCTCTCTCTCTCTCTCTCTGTGATTCGTTGTTCTAGTTTAGTGTCTTTCTCTTTGCAGGTAAAACGCTAGTTAGTGATTTTGGTGGTTTCTTGGACTACCTAGTGAGCAAATCAAAATGCATATAATTATATTAAAAAATGTACATAATATGCAATCAAAATGTACATGATGATATCTGAAAATGTACATATTTAAATTATGAGTGCACATAATGATAATTAAAAATGTACATAATGTAAATAAAAGTGCACATAATGTTTAAACTCGCAGTTTAATCAGAAAAGTTAAAATTGTACATATGGACTCGTTTGGTAGGGGGTATAGGATTAGGGGGTATAAGTTGTATTATTAATGAAATTATTATTAATAATAATTAGTACTAATTAATAATAATTTTATGTTTGATAGCACAATTATTAATACATTATTAACACAACTTGTTCCTAAAATTTAATTTTCATGTCTTATTTATACGAGGTATAAATAATACCACCCCCCACCAAGGTATTATTAATAAGGGTAAATAGGGGTATAAGAGGTTTATCCTGATTTACTAGTATTATTAATAATGTAGCTAAAAGGCTACCAAACACCTATAAAAAATCACTAATAATACTATACTTTCTTAGTGAACCCTATCAAATGTGTCTACTGTATATAATAATTACTTAAAATGTACATAATTTACATAAAAATGCACATAATGTTTAAACTCGCATTGAAATTAAGAAAGTTAAAAATGTACATATTTAAACTAAAAATGCACATAATCCTTAAACTCGTATTTAAATCAAAAAGTTAAAAATGTACATATTTAAACTAAAAATGCACATAGTAAAATCGAAAGATATATAAATATATATATATCAAAATGTACATATTAAAAAGAGATTGAATTATTCAAATAATTTTAATTCTTTTACAATGCGGAAGTAGTACAATTAAAATTATACTGAT
>JAOWAN010000049.1:5585515-5595768 GCA_028566635.1 Lobelia cardinalis
AGAGAGAGAGAGAGAGAGAGAGAGAGAGAGAGAGAGAGAGAGAGAGAGAGAGAGAGAGAGAGAGAGAGAGAGAACTCTGTTTTCGTGCCCCTACTCTTCTTTCTGAAAACGAACTAAAGACGGTCTTTACATTGGCACACAATTTTAGACAAGTAATGAGAGTTAGAAAATAAAATAACTTGTGAACACAAACAACTTAGGCGTGGGTGCAGAAAACACATGTGGACAAAAACCTTCTATATTATACCCCCAAAAGGGTAGTTATTTTGAAACAGAGGGAGTAATATTCAAGTTAGGGTGGTCTGCTCATCTCAAGGCATATAATCATAATAGGCATTTATAATTTCCTAATAACCTCAACCAATGTAAAATCAAACAGTTGCCTGATGTAAATTCTATCAGCACAATTGACAATTTTTTTACATTATAGGTAACAGGCTGCTAAAGCACTTGCCACAAAAACGGTATTTCGACCGAAGATATCTTCACCCGAGTGGTCTAGAATGCATCAATAGTATGAATATGGTTAGCATAAAAGTGTTCAAATTTAATAATTCATTAAGCATACCAGAAGAAATTAGTTGAAAGCCTAGCGTCTTCCACCAATTTGCTGAAAATTCTTTCCCAAGGCCATGGAATGAGGACTTATCATACTGGGCCTCTGTAACTTTTTTGGCCTAACCACAACAAAAGGTAAACATCAGGAAAATAACTATGTCAGCATTGAGAAAATTGTTAGACCTGCGAGAAACATAAAAGTAAAGAAATATGCTAGCATATGACCACTAAAATGACGTAAATAACTCTGGTGTAGTCTTGGGACATTAAAAAGCTTACTCGAGAACCACGAAGAACATCTACAGGCATATTGAGGCCCCAATTACCACCACATGAATGAATGAAGGCCATGAGGAGAAATGCTTCTCTTGACATGTCATGATCGTTTATTGAGCTAGTGCAATTATCACAGTTTCCTGCAAAAAATTAAGCCAACAAATTACAGAGAAATTACATGCCTGTAGATTGCTGGCCATGAAAAATCTTCTAAATTTTTACCCATGAGATTCAGACTTATTAAAGGTTAAGAACTGTAAGAGACTTATGGGGGTTGGGGGGCATACAAATCATTTTCGAAAAGGGAAACAGGTTGAAAAAACACTTGAAAGTATCAGTCAAGTGGGTAATAGGTGTACACATCTGCAATAGTTTAGTGATTATATCATCAGTCTTTCAATCATCCGCTCGGTAAACATATTGACAACTAAATCCGGAAATCAAAAAGCCCTCAGATAGAAGGGACCCTAACTCTTTCTCCATTGGAAGAAGGTAAAATAATCATGGACTGGATAATCAAAGAGAAATGTATCGTCGTAAGTTGCCAACTACAATCAGATAGAGCTTAACCTATCAGTAGTTGAATACATATATATATTATGGGAGACCTACTACAGTCTGGTTTAACTAAAAAACTCACATTACTTTTTGCATAATTAGTGTATCAACTAAGAAACTCACTGAAAAAGCTATAAAGGCAGGCTAAAGAAAGTAGATTTAAGAAGGTGCGCACCACATGTTTCAGATGTATATGTTTCTCCAAAATACTGCAGCAAAAATTTTCTTCTGCAAGTTGCCAGCATGCAGTAATGCTGAGCCGCCATAAATGACTCCATAATAGCTTTCTTCTGTTTTGCCTGTTCAAGTAAAATGTTTGTTCCCTAGTAAGCTACAAAAGTAGATATGGTCAAACAAATAATCTTCAAATAGAATAGCTTTCAAGAGGTCAGCATACTGAAGTTGCTTCTCCACAGTAGAAGTTCGCTTTACTGAAGTCACTTCTTGTATAATAAAGCCAGCAGTCGGAAGCAATACCATCTCTACCACATCGTCCACTTTCCTGGTAATAAGACTCTAAACTCTTTGGGCATCCATAATGTATTACATGCCTTATGTCTGGCTTATCAATACCCATACCAAACGCAATTGTAGCAACCATGACTTGAAGTTCGTCTCTTATAAATGATCTGCAACAAGTAAAGATACATGGAAAGCTCAATAACTGAACTAGCATTGCTACTCCAGCGAAGAACCAAATGCAAGAAGGATGAGAACCTATGTGATTCCGTACGAGCATTGCTAGCCATCTGACCATGATACTTACCAGCATTTATTCCTGCCTCACCAAGTGACCTGCAAATCTAAGGGACAAGGTAGGTTGAAAAACAGATTAATTAAACAGCGTCTTCCCAAAGAGATAGTAGGCAAATCACACTATGTGGGCATAGACAAAACATATCAACAAGTTCGACACAAGCTGATACCAGTTTATCCAGTACTGTGAGTGCAATAATAAAATTTTTAAAAATTGACAGCTGGCTTACTGTACGTAATAACACGATCATGAAAAGGATCCTGTCAACTCAAGACAAATTAAATGAGTGGACTCATTCAATCTAGAAGCACAAAAACTTCCACCACATACATATTTGTATTCTTCTGACTGACTTCAATAGTTCAATAACAAGGTAAATCATTGTTGCATGATAGCCATGGTCGGGTCCTTTCTAACATAATGATCTGGTTATACAAGGTATTGAGTTCAAGTACCAATATGTGGTTTGAAATATACACAGTGATGCACCTCAATTTATCTCTCCACACTAGATGAAGGATCACGATATATATGTTTAAGCTCTCTAACAACTTAAGGTGTAAGACGAGTTGCTAATTTGATAACTGTAACATCTACCAACAACCATATCAGAGGGACAAAATCATGGACGACTCAATTTTCAAGGAGAGACAGTAGTTCAAAAAACTAGCAAAAACAACCGAGTTGCAATCATACGCTCACTTTACATAAATTGCATACTAGGAAGTACTTGCCAGGTTCATCAATTACAGTGTTCTTTTCAATTTCTTTAATTTTTATGTACCTTTACACTTGACTAAGTGCCTATGGGTAATTTGTTCATGAGCAAATAGATGTGGACATGCGCTTATCTAAATTCGTATAATAATTCTCAGGACTGTCCAGTTTCCTGTCAATAGAAGTTTGTTACCCACTTGATAGTACGAAACCTATTAGACTGAACGAATACATACTAGATGGTGCACTGAATAATAAAATGGAAACTGATCAATGATCAGGTTTTACCAGCTGTGTGATGTACAAAAATGATCCATTCGCACTGAATTACTGCTACCATGTAACTAAGAAAAGGATGTAGGGTGGGATTATATTTGATTTGTTAGAAAGTATAGCTGTAAAGCTTCTATTTGTCGAAATCAAATGCCACACCCATGAGGAATAGGTATTGCAGTAACACAGAAGATTCAGTTAAAAACACGGCCGTGGAATGTGAAGGAAACAACCAATTTGTTTTTTAACATAAAAAATCACAAGATCGAGATAAAGCGAGATTCGCACGAGATAGCAGTATTGCTCTCATCAATTCAGTGGAACTCATATTAATTAGCTCGCCACAACAAAAGAATCAAAATAAACCGGGTACTTTGAAGAAAGACAGTCCTAAGTATCATATACTTGCTCCAGAGACTTGTGTGTTTTGGCTATGTAGAGGTCTATATTCTTCTTATTTGGAAAAGGATTACTGGATCAAAGGTAACACGCAAAATAGAAGTGCAAAGTGAACAAAAAGAAAATATGAAAGTCACCTCTTCAACATCTTTAATAGTTGTACAGTATATAATGGTTGAACCAGCAGCAGCAACATATTTGGAGATTTGTGCCACCAGCTCATTCACAAATGAAGATCCACGAATAAAGGATTTGACAGCATATGAGAGGTTTCTGCGATCAAATGAGCCTATAGTGACATGAGGATCTCTCATGTTAAGGGAATTACAAATGTCGACCCGAACCCTAATACATCCAGAGAACCTTTGTCAAAATCACATGCAATACATTTTCCCATCAAATATTGATCTGATGTTTGATCGTGAAGGATCATAATACACCAAACATAATTGATGACCATCAAAACCACCGAAAAAGGTCAAACTTGCAGAGAACCTACTTTTCAGTAGCAGTTGCTGTCAAGCCAACAAAAGGAACATCTGATAGAATATCACGCAAACTCCCCAACTGTTGGTACTCGACCCTGAGAAGAAGAATACTTCAGAATCATCTACTAAGTAAGATATATGATTGACATTGAAGAAAACTGCCCATTCTACTCAAACACCGCACAGCTCAGTTACATGATAAGGTATGAAAGATGGTATTACTTGTCAAAAGACCAACCAAGTTATATCCAGGGGAAAAGTTATAGCCTATATAGGGGGCAGAGGGGTAGGACACTTTATATACCAGCCATAAAATTTAGAAAAATAAATATAGTGCTAAGGTATGAGATGAGAGGTTTATAACATTATACCCCCCAACCCCCTCCTCTTTTTGTGAAATAAAATCATAGATTCTATCAATTTTCTTCAAACAGAGCAATATTTTAATAATAGCACTTAAATTCCTACCACCGGTTTAATCTTGTTCTTCTTTAAACCATATCCTGACTTTGATACTGTAATAGCCACAGGAAAAAGAATAATGTACGATAAAGACAAATCAATAAACTGAACCTGAAGTCATGACCCCACTCTGAAATGCAATGTGCTTCATCAATGGCTAACAGGCAAATGCCTGTATTAAGCAAATTCGACCAAAAGCTGCAACAGAGACATGAAGAGTGAAGATAATTAGCCCTATCGATACTTGAATCACGACGACCACTAATTAACTACTACAAGACAATTAGATGTTAGGATTTCCATGCATAAACATCATAGCTACCAAAAACTTTCTCAAATGTGAAAACAATGTGCATCCAGAGTTCAGTGTTGATAATAGTTAAAATTAGTCGGCCGTACTTTCGAATTAACACTAAGATAAAGGAACACATAAAGATGGTGCACTAAAAACTATTTCCTGCGTCCCATTTCAAATTTGACCAATATATATATATATATATATTAATATATATATGTAGTTGCTACGAGTTTTTGAAAAAAAATTATTTGTATTTTATTTAATACTTTTGAAATGATTAAATTTTCAGATTTTAAGCATAATAAATAAATGTCATAGTAATTTGATGAGGTCTTCGGTTGACTATTCAATATGAAAATTGGAAATCCATTGTGGGACAGGGGATTACTATAAGTTATTATAAAGAGCAACCTCTTCACGTACACAAGTGGTCAAACAAAGAGCTGCCACATATACCCATAGTTCAGATGACAGATGCACTTCCGTAAAATACTTGTCATTATTTACTCTCATGTTTTGTAGACAGTCATAAAGAGAAGGCTAGCGAACACCAGAACAGTTTGACCTATGAAAGCGCAATTTGTTGAGAGTAATGTCAACTCTACCTCTCTCTCAGGAACATTCTAGCAGCAGCAGGAAATTCCTACAACCCTCTACTCCATTCTAGAACTCTCCAGGAAGCCTTGGTCTTGCTTAGTTTGGAAGACTTGCTTGAAGCTTCACCACCACGACCTCTAGGTCTTCTATCTTATCCAATTGTGGCAACATAGACAGATAGTCTAGCTAATTTCACCAACCTAGTAAATACATACGACCTACCTAGTAAGTGTATACATATATGCTCATCGGTTTCCATTTGGGCCAAGTCAAGTGTAACAGTAATACGTAAATGCTAAGTCAATGGGTTGACTTGTTGGCTGTAGGTGGTTCATTTGTTATATTGCATAGTGTAATAGCATTCGTGAGTCATAATTAATTAAAGTGAGTAGTACCTTTGCTTATGGTACTTGTGTTTATGGATTTTTATTGTTAAATATTAATTGAAATTTTATTTGGATCATCTGCATGGCATTCATCACAATTGGCTCCTCAAATACCAGTATAATCAAATGCTCGAATGAGCAGAGGCACCAAGGTAACATGTGTCTGAAGCCTCAAGGAGCAAGATAGAGTCTCATTACAGATATTATTAATGACATCAGCGATCAGACTTCGACGCATGTTCCCAGGTATCTTACAACATTAAAGTTAAGATCAATCCAGATCCAGCAACTAAAATCAAACACAGCCACAAACGAAAATAGACAGACATTTCCATGCAACATTGCACACAATATTAGGCACAGCACATTATGGATTTATTTAGTACATGTTAACAATGTTTACCTTTGAGGAACACGGCAGGCCTTTTCTGGAGTCATATACAGAATGCTATACTTACCCCCCGCTGCATTGCTGTGTGCATTGGAGTCAGTCTGAGCACTAGACAGATATTCAGCTCTAATCCCCCTCTCTTTCAATGCCATCACCTATCCATAACACAGCACGATACATACATATCAAATATATGCTTCCTTACATGAGATCTTGGTAAGACCATGATAACATTTAAAAGTACCTGATCTTGCATTAAAGAGATAAGAGGGCTTATAATAACAGCAGTCTTCTTCGTAACCAGTGGAGGAATCTGATAGCTTTATAAGATCATTCCAAGAAAAAAAAAATCAAAATGAAAAAACTAAGAGGCAAAAAAATTGACACTGGCACAATGTAAATTGTGTGCTTAATGGAGTATTAGTTCGCAGCAACCATTGATAAATTGAAACATTAGTATTATATATTGAGATTATTAACGTTGTAGTAACAAATTTGAGTAATTTAATCATGCACCTCAGTAAAACTAAAACAACAGTGGTGTTGCGTGCTATATATTTGAAAAGATTTTGCATGAACGGAACAATTGGCTAAAGAAAAGGAGCAAAACTAGAGGACCCAACAAAGGAAAGGAAAAAGAAAAAAGAGATTAAGGGGTAGCATAGCTTACCATAAAGATTTACCACTACCAGTAGCCATAACAACCAAACTATCTCTTCCCTCCAAAATTTTCTCAATAATCTCCTTCTGATACGGACGAAATGTCGAATACCCGAAATATTGCTGCAACCATAAAAAGCCCCCACCCAAAACCGGAAAGTAAATCAGTTTCACATAGCAAAAGAAGATTGAATAAAAAGCTTCCAAAATTCAAATGCAAATAAAGAAAGGGCTTCTGGGTTTGACCTAAGAGCTGTGTGTGAGTAGTAGCCAGAGGAAATCTGGGATAAATGAACCATTTTAAAAATAAGGGTTTCGAAGGAGAGAGATAGAGAGAGAACCTTCAGAAGGGACTCCATAGCTGTTTTTAGGTCTCCCGTCGGACAGGAAGACGTATGGGGGGGGGGAGTCCTATAGGAGGAGCGAAATGTACTCTTGGGCCCGCCTGCCCGCCGCCCAGTCCAAGTTTGTATAATGGGAGGTTGTGTTTCCCGCCATTTTCCTTCAAAACCGAAGGCACGACGTTCCCGCCCACCGTGTCGCGGAAGGGTGCGCTCCCCACCCGATTGTGCCACTGTATGGTCGTAGTACATGAAGAATCATTTTCTTATCTCCTCCTCGTAACTTTCTTTTTTTTCTTTTCAAAGGTTTATCTTTTTCAAGGTTTAGCCTGTAGTACATTTGATAATGTGTTACCCTTTTGAACTACAGGGATTATATGAATAAAAGGGTAATAGGTCAGGGACCGAAATGGATTTTTTTGACTATTATAATTTGTCAAGGTTCAAGGGCATGATTTGGTTAAAAAATCTATTTTTGGAATGTAGTATTTACAAGATGAGACATGATCAATCAAGAGTCAAATTAACCTTTAGTAAGGGTATAAATGGTAAAAAGAATTAAAAAATAATGCATTTATCATTAAACTTTAATCCATGTGCTTTTGTATAATAAAAAAATTAGTATAATAATTAATATTAGAAGTGCACCAAACAATTGATCCGAACCCGAACCCGAACCAAATGCAGCAACAAACAAATGAAAGAATCATCAAGTCGACAACAGTTTGGATAAATAAATAAGCAGGACAGGAACCAATTCAAGAATTGGACCTCAAGTACAGGGACAATTGGCTTAATACATTCCAGTTGCTACAATCTTCTAGTTGGTTTCTTCATGGGTTACATGAAATATCATAATAATAATAAGCCAGAACAAATACCAAAATGCCCTAGAGAAGATTCAAGCCACTGAGATAAGTTGCAAAATGGCATGATGCAAAACCTATGAGAAAAGCTTTCGGTATTCATCTGCTTCTTGACTCATCTCCTCCATGCTTCTATCTTTCCTTTCCTTGTCCAAGTCTAGAGTCTGTTTCAGTTCCTTTTCCTTCTCGTCAATCTAGATCACAAGTTACAAGTATATGATTATTCCATTTTTAAAATCTACATCATCTTTTTTTTACGCTCAAGCTTTGATTAAGACTTACAGCATCATATATCTCGTCATTATTCTCAAAGTCGCCACCTACCCGTGGGAGAACGTGGATGTGAACATGAGGAACAGTCTGTCCCGCCTGTGGTCCATCCTAAAATAATGCAAAATCCATTCAGATTCGCCTACATGCCACAAATGATACAAAACTCCAGCAGCAGCTGCAGTTAAATATCGTATCGCAAGCTAGACCGTAGTAAACATTCAAGAAGTCAAACCATTTGGAAAACAAAAACTTCAAAATACCCAAGTACTTCAAAGGAACAGGTTTTTGAAAAGAATGACAGATAAAAACCAAATAACAGAAGATGGGCGTTACGAAATATGACTTAATCCTTAAAGATCAAAGTAATCAAAGGTGTAGGTACATCAGCAATGGCAAAGTTTTCACATCATATGGTAAAGAAGTGAGTTTGAGGAGGATACAATCTTAAATCCAGATACTGCAGCGGCCTTACTTGGATTGCAAAAGTGAGCGAAGATGCTTTGTGGTGGGTCTCGAGCTGACGTCCAATCTTTTGAGCAGTAATCCACAAGTCACTGGTCTCATCAGTGGTGAGGTCAATAAAGCGCTTCACTTCACGCCTTGGGCAGACAAGCACGTGTATATATTGTCAAGTTAACCAAAGAAACAATCCAAGTTCACAGCAGGTAACATAGAGGTTACTGGTGAAAGTTATAGCATGTGCAACTGGCAAGGAGCACGCACGCAAGTACATTCATAAATCAGTCTATTCACGGTGTGGCTTGTAAGCTACAAAACGAACAAAATGGTGCAATCATATATGCATTTACTTCGCTTCTGATCCTCCTTTAGCATAGGCAAATATGCATATTTATGAGCACCTTGAAAATGAATCAATAAGCTCATATCCATGAAACGGAAATTTTTTGGCACTCGCCCATTAACCTACTTTGAGACTTTAAATTGAATGGACTCATGAAATGCCGTGGGACTTGTTTGATTGAAATAAGGAAAAGATCATTCATCACTGGCTATATCAGAAGAAAATGGACAGATTTAACCAATAAGCATACATCATTGCAATTTGAATATAAACAATGAACATTTAAGTGACTACTGGAACTTATTTTGACATGGTATGATGGGCTTGCAGGTCCCTCTCAATGAGCTAATCAATTTCCGTCACTCAAGGACTTATCGATAAATGGATAAAATGCGCTGATGTAAATAAATCCTGAACAAATCACTCTAACTATGTCAAAGAAGGATATGACCTGCAAAAGGAAACACGGTGATTAGAATCACGCAAGTTATGATCATAGTATTGCAAATGATGTGAGCTAGATAAACCATGGCAGCAAGGAAAAATGTTTGATAAGGCACGATTCAGTAAAAAGGAGCATAATCAAATTTATCATATATCGTAATATCAATGGCATGACAGAAAAAAGGTAGAGAGTGATAGAAGGAAGGGGTGGGACTGAAGAAAAAAGGTAAAAATTTGCAAACATAAACCATAAATAAAAAGGGCACCCAAGTGATCGGTCTAGCTAAACCACATAATCATAGTCCCTCTTTAATTGCGAGCAGAGATTTTGTATAGATAACTAGTTATTATAGCCGGTTCCAACTCAAAAACAAAGCAAGCAAAAATGCACTGAGCAGAACTCCACACCCAATTCAATTCAAGCATAATCAGCACAGCGTCGTGTCACTAAGAATCCAAGAATAACAAGATTTGGAATTGGAATTCCACATTAGAGCATTATAAAAGCGTACTCAATGCACCGATGCTTAAATCTTTCCACTTTTGGGTGCATGAAAAGTTCCCCAATAGCACTTCTCATCATTTTCCATCAGCATAAAAGAAATGTACCCACAATGTAACGAACCCTAAGCAACTGTATAATACATCGTTCGGGGGGGGGGGGGGGGGGGGGGGGGGGGGGGGGGGGGGGGGGGGGGGGGGGGGGG
>JAOWAN010000049.1:5603036-5614881 GCA_028566635.1 Lobelia cardinalis
CTCTCTCTCTCTCTCTCTCTCTCTCTCTCTCTCTCTCTCTCTCTCTCTCTCTCTCTCTCTCTCTCTCCCTCCCTGTGCATCGAAATATGTATGAGAATGTTGGCCTTAGCTTTCTTTCCTTTCTGAATAATGATTGGCAGGACATTTTCACGGGTGGCACGGAGACAACCAGCACTTCTACTAAATGGGCACTGGCTGAACTCATTAACCATCCAGATGTATTCCATAAGCTACGGGAGGAGATCAACAGAGTAGTTGGCTCAAGCAGGCTAGTTGAAGAATCTGATGTGCCCAATCTTCCTTACTTGCAGGCCGTTATCAAAGAGAACCTACGACTGCACCCTCCACTACCCCTGATACCAAGAAAATGCAGGCACAAATGTAAGCTCAATGGCTACGACATACCAACGGACTCTAGAATGCTGATCAATGTTTACGCCATCATGCGAGATGAAACTTTGTGGAAAAATCCAACACAGTTTGTACCAGAAAGATTTCTGAAAAGCGAAAATGGGTCAATTCAAGGGGATACAAAGGATCGAGATTTCAGCTATCTCCCATTTGGGAGTGGAAGGAGAGCATGCCCTGGTTCTGCACTTGCTTATGCTGTAATGCATGTGACAATCGGGGCACTGGTCCAGTGCTTTGATTGGAAAATCGAAGGAAATAAGAATGTTGATATGGAAGAAGGGTCTGGTTTTACAATGGACATGGC
Organism: Lobelia cardinalis; assembly: GCA_028566635.1. Lineage (NCBI taxonomy): Eukaryota > Viridiplantae > Streptophyta > Magnoliopsida > Asterales > Campanulaceae > Lobelia > Lobelia cardinalis. The sequence goes on from JAOWAN010000049.1 coordinate 5,603,752, forward strand.
TACCCCCCTCGTGTGTTACCCTGTCCCAATTGTTAATCCTTTGGAGATTGCTGATCAAACTGCAAAATGATTTTGTCCCTTCTAAAAATGTAACGACACATTCCTTCCCAGCAAAAAATGATTGGGAGTCTTTTCATTATCATTTGTAAGTTATGTTTCTTGTCTAACTAGATTGTTTTCTCTGCATAAGAATCTCATCTTACGGAAGAAAGACAGAAACAAAGATTCATATTTCGATGATGCCTAAAGTGAAATATATACAAGATGAACACAGTGATTGTAGTCTATTATGACAAAGGGTTCACACAATGTTGCAAGTTACAACCATTTGTATATACTTCAAAACTGAAGTATTCATTTGTTTTCTTTAATTTCTCCATTGTTCTTTCTGTCTCAATCTTGAATTGGTTAAACAAATAAACTTGACTTTAATAGCTAGCAAGTTGCTAGCAACTGCCGTGGATTTTACTTCAGGTTATCTCTTCATGTATCTTTCCATTATGCTCTATTTGGACACTATATGTAAGTTTGTATGTGTATATATATGACCATCTCTGATAGACTTTCCACATAGAACCAGCCATGGCCATTTCCATAGATGCTAAGTTTTGGTGCTCCCTTGTTGTAGTTTGCTTCATTTCCACCCTTATAGTTCAGTACACCGAAAAGAAACTCCTGAAGCCTAAAAAACAAGCTATCCAGCGGCACCCACCAAGCCCACTGGCGTTACCTATCATTGGGCACCTCCATCTACTAAGCTCCCAGTTCCACAAATCCCTTCAAAAACTAGCTTCCCAGTATGGCCCGCTCATGAAAATCCGTCTTGGCGCTTCTACTTCCTATGTTGTTTCTAATGCCAAAGTGGCTGAACAAATCCTCAAAACTCACGACCTTAGGTTCGCATCTAGGCCAAGTTTTGGTTCCTCGGAGCACGATATATATGAGGAATCATCTTTTTTTTTTATCTCAGAGTATGGGTCTTACTGGCGTTTCTTGAAGAAAATATGCATGACCGAGCTTCTCTCACCTTCAAGTCTGAATCGATTTGGCAGTATACGGAATGAAGAGAGGTTGAAGTTGTTGGACGTTATCAAAAATCGGTCTGGAAAATGTGAGACATGTGATGTAGGCAAGGAACTAGTTAGCATGACCAACAATACCGTATGTAGAATAGCTATGGGCACGAGATTCTCGGAGAATAGCGATCAAAGTGGGGAGGTAAGGGAGTTCATCAAGGAAATGATGGAACTCTCCGCAAAGTTAGGATTTGGAGAGATGTTGGGTCCTCTCAAGAAGTTTGATTTGTTTGGATTTGGGAAAAAGCTTAAGAACACCTTGCTGAAATATGATAAGTTGGTGGATGGTATTCTGATGGAGCATGAGAGGGATCATATTCAGGAGAATAATCAAAGAAAGAGGAAAGATATGATGGATTCACTCGTAGAAATCTCCAAGGATGAAAATGCTCAAGTCAAGCTAACAAGAAACAATATCAAAGCTCTGCTCATGGTTAGTTTCTTCTTCTTCCTTCTCTCTCATTCTCTTCACACACACACACACACACAAAAACACACTCACAAATGACTACGTCATAGGTAGGTTGTGAGTGTGTCATTTGATAGTAATGTATATGGACAGACCACCTCATCGTCACAGTGACACAAAACTTCCCGAAAAGCAGGATGGGATGCGACAGAGATATGCTACGATATGTATGTATATCATGAGCATAGAAGTTAGGCTTTCACTCTAGTTTTCCCATCTTCTAATGTCACATTATGGACATTCAAGTTTGGCCATGGTTATGAGATTTCCCAGCTAGTTCTTCTTCCAACAAATTTATGTAATGTCACACATGAGCTTAAAAGTGTCGGTGTCAGACACATTTTCAGAACCTACATGAGGGCTGCATTAGAGTGTCGCTGCATCATAGCATTCTTCATCTCCATTATACAAAACATAAATATACAAGACTAATAAGGGATGCATATATCAGGATTTGTTCTTGGGGGGCACTGATACAACAAGTACAAGTATCCAATGGGCACTAGCCGAGCTCATTAGCAGTCCTGATGAATTCAAGAAGCTAAGAGAGGAGATCAACTCAGTTGTTGGCTCAAGCAGACTCGTTCAAGAATCCGACGTTCCAAATCTTCCTTACTTGCAGGCAATAATCAAAGAAAACCTACGATTACACCCCCCGATACCACTAATACCAAGAAAAAGCAGGGAAGATTGTGTAATTAACGGATACAATATATCAAAGGACTCCCGTATGCTGATCAATGTATACGCCATCATGCGAGACGAAAATGTGTGGGACAATCCAACAGAGTTTGTGCCACAGAGATTTCTGAAAAGTAACAACGGACCATTGAATCAAGTCGACATAAAGGGCCAAGATTTCAGTTTCTTACCGTTCGGGGGTGGCCGGAGAGGGTGTCCTGGTTCTGCACTGGCGTCGGCTGTTATGCACGTGACAGTCGCGACATTGGTTCAGTGTTTTGATTGGGAAACCAGAGGAGATCAGAAGATTGACATGGGAGAAGGGACTGGTTTTTCAGTAGGCATGGCTAAGCCACTTGTCTGCTACCCTGTTGCAATTGTTAATCCTTTGGAGATTGCTCAAGCTACCAAATGATTAGTTGCTTAAAACATACTGTATTGCAAAATTCCTGGGATGAAGGAAATGTATCATATTCAAAATTTCTTTTTAACATGTATAGCAAAATCTCAATTATAAATGTAGGGGGTCAATTAAAGAAACTCAAACTTATTTAGGTCCTCAAAGGAATATGATCCAAAGAGGAGGGGCCAATATATAATTATCCACTCTCATCAATATTTACCAAACAAATCCATTTCCACACACAGTACACACACATAGACTAGAGTGAGCAGCATTATCTATCTACACACAGAATAGAGAGGGTCCAAAAAATGGCGTGCGGGAGCACTTCGGCAACGACGACATGGAGCATGTCGTCCCTCAAATCAGCCCTCCCTTCTATTTCCACTTCCCAAACTCCCCCTACGGCCCGGTTCTCCACAGGCTCACCGTCCTCGTCCCGGCTCAAAATCTCTCATTTCAAGCCCAGTCCACGCTTAGTGAGCTCTTTCCTCGGCCTCCAACCACTTGACCCTCTTCTCTCCCTAACTTGTCCAGGTAACCTTTTTCCCAGTTCAAGATTGCGAATTTGTAAGTTTGTTAGTAACATTTCAAGATTGCGAATTTTGTGCTTGTTTTTTTTTTTTTTTGTTTTAAATTTATAATAATTTTATTTATAGGAATACCCAGTTATACTAGCGTAGTTAGTGTACCCCCTATGAAGACACCATGATCATGAATCTTAAGAATATTCACTTATCGTGTCCGTGAACATCTAAATTGGGTATCTGTTGGTTTGGTTTCATGATGTGATGGGGCTTGTTAGCGTTTTGGTTTAGCAGTTTGTTCGGCTGAGTAAATTTATTTTTCTGTCTGGGGTGTCGTGTTTACAATTTATACATTTCAGGTTAAGTGATTGTTGGATGGGACTTAACTTTTGTTTACTTATTGATTTTGGGGGGTGTTGTGAGTAATGAGGTGAATGTGCAGTATATTCAACTTTAAATTGGTTCAATGGACTGTCTTTTTTGTAGGAACAAATGTTGTACATACTAACCTTTAATCGTAAGAAGAGATCTTGGAGATTGCAAACACAAAGTGGAAGGGCAATGGTTTCACAACTGTGATAAGTAGACTGTCTTTGTGTGTGGCTTTGTATTGTTTATGGAGGGAAAGAAATGCTAGGATTTTCAAGAAGATTTTTCGGTATTGGAGGGATATCTTAAGTGATATAGTAGATATGTTAGAAATGGATTTCCACTAGATCGGAAATTCCCCAGGACCTTTATAAACTGGAGTACCTGTAAATATTGGGGGATACCTGAGAGGTGCTTGAAATAGTGGTTAGCTTAGAATGTTTGGAGGGTTTTTTGATGTATGATTGTATGGTATGGTAGGAGTGAGTTATGTTATGCCTCTGATATACCTATGTGTTTGCAGTTTTTGGTCAATGAATTTTACTTACCAAAAACGAAAAACCTCTAATCGTAGGAAGAGAGGCTCTATTACTACTCAATCTGTCCTAGAAAAAGAGTCGTAAACTTTAATGGTTATACACCTTTACTTATATATAGCTCTTTTAAAATGCACAATGAGTAGTAGTCTTGATGACATAGTGTTGGGGTCTCAGTAAGACAATGGAGGTGTGGTAAGGGTTTATAAATTTGTGAGGAAAAATTAAGGTGGTTAGAAACCTACTGTTGAGGATCAATTATCTGTAGAAATCCAACAATGTGTTCTAACTTCTAAATTTGAATGGTTAACATTTCGGACCTATTGAGGATAAGAGTTTCAAATGAATAGTTTCTGAATTTGTTTACTGCTAAGCCTTTGCACTGCAAAGGTAAGGTTGCTCCATCATCACGTCAAGGTCGCGCCCTCAAACTAGAAATAAGACCCCTTTGCTCGCAGTCACACGGCTGTGTACCAAGTCTCTTTCCAGTCATGCAGGAACTTTTGTACTGTTTTTTCCTATATCATTTGCTTGCAATTTTTGAATGAAGAGGGGTTTATATAGCCTACTGCCTATCTATGAGTTGGTTGGGCTCAAATATGAGTGCAATGAGTGGCATTGCATGAATAGCTTCTTTATTATCCAACTCTGCAGAGAATTGTTGGACTCCAAGTAATTGCTAATTCTGTTTTTTATCCTTCAAGACACCTGCTTTGCTTAAATACCCTAATGGAAATACAAGAGATTAAAACTGGGAAGGTAATTGCCAAATTTCTTTTCGAATTGGCCCGCCATAATTCTTTTTATACAGCTATCTTTGATTGTTAAAGCACCAGCTAGCTGTGTGTTCCTGCTTCTAGACATTGCAGGTCTCTTTCTCATGTCTAAACCTCCATTTCTAGAAATTTGAGACATTCAACAAACATTCAAGAGTCACTTACCAGCTGTAGGCTTTTGCACAAAAGGTGAGTTTTCAGGTGTTAAGTTGAATATTACCTTTTCATACAACATCGTCGGTTGTGCCCTCTAGGTGGTTTTGGTTTGCATACAAAATCTCATTTATTGAACAGAAATATACTGAAGGAGTGAGTAATAAAGGTAGATTGGTTGGCTGTGGGAAGGAATAGAATACATGCTTAAGACAATGTAGTCTACTTCATTCGCTATATATTTCACAATTGTTGACTAGCAAAGTTGAATGCTTTGATTGATACCACATAGAGACTATAGTTAGCTGATTGCTCCTTTAGGCGACTTTCTTTCACTCCCATACGAACCATCGAATCCAAACTTTGCTTCACAGAATTGAGGAGTGTTGGAATTGCTTAACTTTGAGCGTCATGTTTGCAGAATTCAACAATTTTGAGCATAGCTTCACCAAGGTTGGACACGGGTTCCGAGTCTATGCAATGAGACACCAAAGGCGTGTCCCTAAACTCAACAGACCCCCAGACCAGCGCAAGGCACTCCTTCGAAGCCTCACAACTCAGCTACTAAAGCACGGGCGGATAAAAACTACAAGAGCCAGGGCTAGTGCTATGAGGAAGTTTGTGGATAAAATGATCACCCTCGCCAAAGATGGATCGCTCCATAAAAGGAGGCAAGCCCTTGGATTTATCTATGAAAAGCAAATTGTCCATGCATTGTTTGCCGAGGCTCCAGAAAGGTATGGAGAGAGGAATGGAGGATACACAAGAATAATCAGAACTCTTCCTAGGAGAGGGGACAATGCACCCATGGCCTATATTGAGCTCGTTTAACTACTGCCTTGTGCTTCTTGTTTGTCAAATTCTTATATATTTCCCCAGTTTATTCCAATTTGTATTTGCTGCCAATTGGTTGAGATATTTTTTGAGTCTTTAGCGAAGGGTAAATGTAGATTTGAACTTAGAATGTTTACGGTTGTGGGCCTGTGGCTACTACTGATGCTTAATCCGTCTTTGTAATTTGATGTTAGAATTAGTTCAATCAAGCAGAATTGAAGTTCATGCTATCATTTCACAGGTTCGTTCTTTTTTAGTACTCTCTTCGTTTGTATACAAGTGTCTTTGATTTTTTAAAAGTCAACCTTCTTTTTTTTCGCAAAATAATTATTTGATACGTACTTCTTGTGTTTTAGATTCTGAAATTTTAAGCTTTGCAAGAAATATTAGTAAAATATCAATAATATTTCTTACATAAGATACCCTTTGTCGTGGCGATTGGTCAATTTCCTTCATGGTTTAACTCCTATTGCATATATTATCAATACAATCATTGGCATCACTCCATCCAACACATTCACATGATTGAGATTCACCCTCATGTATACCATCAAGCAACTATAACCTATTCATATGGAGTGGAAATCATGTTAACTGATAGAAGTTGTTTGATATTAATGGTGAATGTTTTTGTTCGGAAACGAATAATAGAGGTCGTGCATGGATTCAACGTGAGGGTGCACGGATGTAATTCGTGTGAGATTAACAGAGATTAATGTTACTCACCCCACCCGCACTAAAAAAACGTCAACTCAATGGACTTACTTGCAAAGTTCCAAATATTATCAGGCAAAACCCCACCCAAGTGAAAGTTATAGGGGGCATTCTCATAATACACCCAAAAAAATGTGAGAGAGAGAGAGAGAGAGAGAGAGAGAGAGAGAGAGAAGTAGATAAGATTGTTGATTTGATTCCTTCTTTCTTAATGCAAGCTTCCTATCATTTTCTTTATATTTCCTTGAAAAACCTGCCTATAAGGCCGAGCAACTCACCATGCTACCACCACCACCAAGAACAAATTAAAAAAACCCCAATCCAAGAATAAGAAAAAGGCTAATTGACCGTATAAAAATGTTGGCAACAACAATTATGAATTCGGCTTCTTTTAGTGCCTCAGTGGTGAGTTTGCCTACCACTCACCACCGCGCACACTGTTTCCCGCTGTCTGAATCGCCGCGACATTTTCCCAAATTGAATATCACCACCACCACCACCGCCGGCAGTAGCAGCAGCAGCAGCTGGAGAATGACTTCCTCCGTTAAGATAGCTGTTGCCGCTGTTAATTCTTCCGACCCAGTTGAAAAGGTTAGTCAATTTTCTTGTCCATTGGGAAAAAAATGATTCTTTATCTAACATGGGTTCTTTCTTGTGTTTGAAATTGTACTGGTATGAACAAATTAGGAGTATTATTTGTGTTTGATTGTTCTTGGAAATGAGTGATTCAAGTATTTCTCTATCAAAGGGACATTAATTTTGGAAAATAAAACTGATAAATTGTTGAGAGAAACTGGTTTAACAATCCCAAACCTACAACACCCAGAATTCAGATTTTAACATCAAGTAGAGATGAACACTTCCACTGCAATGCGAAGCAACCATCGATATCCTTCCAATTAATAGATACTGAACCATTATAACAGGAATATAGTTAATTTGTATCCTACTTGCTTATCTCAGTACCAGCGTAAAATTAAATCATTCTGATATTGATTTTGAAAAATGAGACTTGAGAGGAAGGAGAGCAGGAACTTATGAATTATGATTAGACCCAAGGGAGTATGTCAAGAAATATATTTCGTGCTCAAGCGTATTGATATTTGTAATATTGCGCGATTGTCATGATTCCCTTTTGATTCTATAATGTAGCAAGAAGAAAGCAGAAAGAAGTACTATTTTGTTGTGGCCAATGCAAAGTTCATGTTGGATGACGAGGAGCACTTCCAGGAGCAGTTGTTTGAGCGGCGTCGGCTCTTTGAAGAGCGCAAGATGGAGCAAGACTTCTGGCTTGTTGTTGAACCCAAGTTCTTGGATAAGTTCCCTGACATTACCAAGAGACTCAAGCGACCTGCAGCTGCTCTCGTTTCGACAAATGGCACCTGGATCAAGTAAGGTTACGGGCTACCTAAAGCGTCTACTATCCATTCTGGTAGTTAAAAAGACAACTAGCAATGTTTAATGAGGACCGTAGTTTGCTTCTATGGAGCTACCCAAATTTCCTTGTGGGATATTGATTACTGAGAAAGTATTAAATTGCATGATATTCTGATCTTAAGCAGTTACTCATCCAAGGTAAATCTCTTATGAATCATTTTATGGTTATGCAGGTTCATGAAATTAAGACTAGACAGAGTTTTATCTGATAGCTATGAAGCTGACAGCCTAGAAGATGCATTGGCATTTAATCCAACTGAACTAGAGTTTGAGAAGCCAAAGAATTGGGTAGCACCCTACCCAAAGTATGAAAGTGGATGGTGGGAGCCTTTCTTGCTCCAAAGTATGGAGAAGCAGAAAGTATGAGACATATCCTCTTTGGCTTTTTGAAGTTTTGGCGGGTGCTAGTAACTTAAAGTTCACGAGGAACCAAATTTATCTCTGTAAGTTGGTGTAACGGTGCTTGATGTTTTATCTCGAAGGTCAGGTGATGCCAGAAGAGGAAATACATAAACACCAATGTAGCATGGGTAGGAAGGTATGTATGATCAGTGTTGAGAAAACTTAATAGGGTTTATGTAACCATTCAGGTAGTTTTCAACTTCTGAGATCTTTTGAGTTAAATTATGTTTCTAGGATTTGATTGAACATCACCTTTCTTTGAATCTTGTCTCTGCCTTGAGTCCGGCTCCAGGAATCGGCTCTGTCTTCGTTGCACTCTTGAATTAAGTTCATGAGCATATCACATAATGTTCGTACCAAAACTTTCATTGTCACCAAACAAATCTATACACTCTGGTTTCCTTAATCCATCGATACTGGGCAAAAACATCAGAAGTAAACACATACTGGAATCTTAAAGAAGTTAAGAATACTCTAATTGCTTCTCTTGTTACAAAACTACTAAAAGAAAAAGAAGATCCATTCAAAAAACATCATGAATCTAGAACTACGAAGCTAGGAAAAGTTTGGTCAAGAAATAACATGGATAACTAAAAAAAAGGTACAATTTAGTGGTCTAGCACTTCTAAAACTTAGAAAGCAGAAGAGAAGGCTGAAAAGATCAAGCCCGTGGTTAGTAAGATAAGGGTAGCCCATTGCATATTGTCACTGCTGCTTAGATCCCTTGATGAAAGGCACATTCGGTAGTTTCTGAATAACCTTTTCGTCCAAAACAGAGTATTGTCTCTTAAGTTTAACTGTTGCCTTCTCGGCATACATATCAACTTGATCTTCGTTCATTTCATACAACAAGGGGCCAGTTAGCGCCATCACAAACGCTGTGCAGGAAACAAAAGCAGCGTTAGTATCTCTTTGCATATTCTGAATGCAAAAGACTCGGAGATAGCTATAGGTGATTAGTAGAACTCACTGATGTATAGAAGCGTCAAAAAGTTAAACCAGCCCCCTATCACAGAGACAATCCACAAGGCCAAGATTGCCTGCCATGCCCGACAAAAAAAAATTGTTATTGGGAAAAAACGAGTTGAAGTTTACATGGTTTTAATGCTCTACAACCAACAATAGAAGGGACAGAAAATGTACATAGAGAAATTTCTTCAAATCCTTTCCTGAAGCCATTTCCCGAAAGAGAGTGAGCGCAAGATTAACTTGATCTCTTAGTAGGAGAGCAACATTGTTGAACAGTTCTTTTGGCAATGTAATTTCAGGAATGTTCAGAGGTGACCTGACCAAGAAATAGAAGGCCAATTTAAACCAAAATGTACTTAAGAGGCAAAACCATGACCCATATGCAAGGTTTGTTTTTAGCTTATCAAAGTTTTGTCCCTTGACATACAGATACAAAGGGAACTCGTTGGAAAAAAAAATACAGAACTCTGTGAACATAGTACAATGTCGTGCAAAAGATCAGATCAAAGGTAAAGGAACGAGACTCACTTGTTGATGAAGCACGAAAGGTTGGACCACAAGAACAGCAGCGCCAGTGAAAGTATTAGGGAGTGACACAGAAAAGTAAGAAGATGGTAACCTATCCACTCGAATAGAAGCCATATGACAGTTCCAGCAGCAAGCATCCCTGCCGAGGTCTGCTTGTTTCGCCAGAGTATAACATCAGCAGCTGAGCAGACAAAATTAGTTAGTAATTCATGATCTATAGATCTATCAAACTTCATAACATTTGATCACACACAATTTGACCACATTCAAGACTTTCGTGGTACTTGCTCTCTGAATGATTTGACGCTGAGTGGGTAATAAGGGGCAAGCGCCCATCACAAGCGACCCAAAAGTTCATGATGATTTTAATGCTAGGTGGGTAGTATGAAGCCATTAATAAACCATACAAAATTTCCACCTCTCCAAAAGGAGAATGTGGGGTGTTACATAATTCCTCCATCCCTAAATGAGTACGGAAATGAGTCATCATTTTGATTAGATTTACTAAACTTACATTGGCTCAAATTGTCACTATACAAATGCCGTACACTAGCAGAGTTATGACATGAACATTGAAAAGTTGATGTTCATTTTAGGGTCAGAGGAGTGTATTACGTACGTTTCCCACCACCGAGAGCGGCGTGAACCGGTTTCTGGCGACCAAAGAGACGGAAACTACTCTTGTGAGAAAGGGAAACTTTATCGGCGTCATTCTCCGCAAATGAAACATGACGTTTGTGGCCTAAACGAACCGGTAATTCTTCAATCTTGGTCGTCTCGGCCTCTCCCATCGTCGGTTCCAAAACATGAATACCCTCCACTTGATCCGTCATACTCTCTCTCTCTCTCTCTCTCTCTCTCTCTACAATCATAACATACCATCACATATAATTCACACACACACACACACATACATAGATCTATGCATACACGTGACTGATGAAAAAAAATGCAATGAGTCGATTGTGGGAATGAATCGTACCTGGCTCTTGTGCATAAGTTAAAAAAAAAAGCGTCTCGTATTAACGTAAATGCATGCGGAAGAAGAATGAAAGGGCTTACTGTACTGCTATTATCAAGGGCGGAAATTAGTCAGTTTTCTGTTTGAAGATTTGACTGTCTATCGATCTTCAATAATCTTGTGTATCATGTGTTATCTCTGTGCAGAATTTGCACAACTGGAAAAATTCCAAAGGGAGAGGAGAGGGTGGGGTGGGTGGGGTGGGGGGGGGGGGGGGGGTTTAACAATAAAATTG
>JAOWAN010000049.1:5614981-5628352 GCA_028566635.1 Lobelia cardinalis
TAATGACTTCAGTTGGGAATATTGTTGTTGATGGGTTTCTTGACGGGGTATTCGGAGAAGACGAGAAATTATTCGATATTTAGAGATAGATCGTTCCTGGAACTCAATAGTTTCGATTATAAACTACAGTTTACAAGTACAAATGAACTTTTAAAAGGGTTGATCGTGTCTAAGTCTTTCACGATCCACGTGTTGCATGGGGTTTAATTCTATCAAGGATCCAATACAGTAATGTCGTGTGTTTGAGGTTTATTCCCTATAAAACAATGAGATACTTAATGTGAGAAGCAAGGTTTTCACCACACTCGAACGTTCTGATGTGAAAATAAGTATTTCGTAGGAATAAAGCTGTAGAACCCTAATTAGCTCCTTGAGGAATGTAAGGAAGATTGCTCACGGGTGATATGAATTTACAGTAAGTACGTGAGTGTAAAATGACAGCAATTCGGTAGTATCGAGATTAGTTACCTTTAGAATGATGGAAGTGGATAATATTTATAGTGGCTTGTTGATGAAAACACACGTATAACTATGAAGTAGTGAGATGGCAGGTGTGGCCGTTTGTATCGAACAACTTTCCCCTACATATGAGGGGCTGTTGATGACGTGTGTTATCCACTAGTTGAGGTGGAAGACTCGCTATATAAAAGTTGGAGAAGTCCAAGGATTATCTGCCACATGAGAAGCCTTTTAGCAGGAGAAAATGAGCAAGTTTAAGTTGATCGCCTTCCTCCTTTAGTCAAGTGGGCAGTGGGTGATGACGCATTCAAGCGGGCAACAAGTATGGGTTTGGAACGGTCATCTTGGCCGCCCGTTGGGCAAGTAACCAGACCATCAATTACATCTTGGGTTTGGCTCTCTTCTCATATTAGGTTTGTTCGTTGGGCTTTACCGTAGTTGGGCCCATTGGGCCAATCGTTGAGTTTGGATTCATCAAGGGTAAAAAAAGATTTTTTAATAAAAGTTATATTTATCTATGTTTTAAATTAAGCAGTTATGTGTTTTTGTAGATAATCACTTTTTTTTTAAAAAATTGTATTCCTACCTTTCTAGTTTATTTACAAGGTGAGCTGAATGTAACTAAGAATTAAATTTATTTTTGATAAGAATATGAATGAAAAGAAGATTAAAAGGATGAAGATATTTATTATCGGATCTTAATTTCACGTGTTCTTTCTTTTACCATGACCAGTATAAATGTGAGACGGAGGGAGTGTTTATTTATTCTTGAAAGGTTAGGAAATGTTCCAATTGTTACCCCAAGCCCATCAAGTGATTGCAGGCTTTCCAGAGTGAAGGCCTGCCCAGTGGTTTGGGCCCTGGTAAACGTTATCGAGACAAGAGTGACAAATAAGACTACCGTTGTTCGAAAACTCTCAAGAGTCTCGGAAATGGGGGAAAAGGCCGAACTCCTCCGGCCGCGACGACGGTGAAGGAGAAGACGATGGAAGGAGTGGCGGAGGGCCTGTGGGGACTGGCGGTGCATCATGAGAAGAAAGGCGAAGTCGGAAAGGCGATCAAGTGCTTGGAGGCCATCTGCCAGAGCACAGTCTCGTTCCTGCCGATAATAGAGGTCAAAACGCGCCTCCGCATCGCCACTCTCCTTCTCAAGCACTCTCACAACGTCAATCACGCTAAATCCCACCTCGAACGCTCTGTCAGTCCCTCTCTCTCTCTCTCTCTCTCTCTCTCTCTATTTACTTGTAATTTGCGTTTGTTTAGCAACGGTCTTCTTCTCCACCCATCGGTTTTTCAGTTGAACGGTGAGGACTGTAAGTTTGTGCTTAACTTAGTTAAAGCTATGCTTCTAATTTTTAGTTTCTCTAGCTAAGCTTACAACTTAGCTAATCTATTTGAATGAATCCGATTGAAAGTTCTGGCGTAGCTGAAATTGCTTGATTTAATTGTCGTATGAATAAGTTACAAATGCATACATGTCCGAGAGGCCTAAATGTTAGAAAATGGTAATAAAGCTTGAATTTAAGTTCACCTGTAGTATTAATAATACAAATATTTTTTTTACACTATTAATAGTATAAATTTTAATTTCCAAAGTTTAAGTTCTAGTGCAAAGTTTAGTTAAAACTTTGAACAAGAAAATATTAAGCCTGTAAGAAAGTGAAACTCAGATTATAAACAGCACCAAAATCAGATAGAAAATCCTTGGATCTAAATGCCAACTTCTTAATATACACTTCAAAAGAGTTGAAACCAAAGACACCCAATTATGACAATTTTTTTTGGGAATGTCGAAATATTTTGTTGTTCAAGGAAGAACGAGAAGATGAGAATGAAAGCGGCAACCTTAAACTAGCTGGGCAAATATGGAAAATTCTAACAACTAACAAATGCCTTAAGGGCACTAGTTAAGGATACAAAAATAGAAATATTGTGCATTGAAAACCAACAAAAGTGTAATTAATGGTTTCATTCAATGCTCAAATGCTAGTTTCCAAAACTAAAATTTCTATTTGTTTTTCCTTAACTAGTGCCATTGGGGCACTTGTTAGCATGACGCTATATGTGCGTAAGTTACACCAAGACCCCCAACATGTAACCATATACTAGACACACCATACTCAAATGTGATCTAACAATTCCCCTCAAGCTCCAGCATAAATGTCATGCATGCGCAACTTGTCACAAATATTATCCATTCTATTCTCATTCAATGACTTCGTAAACACATCTGCTAGTTGATCTCCATTCTTCATGCAATGAATAGCAAATCTTATCTTGAAGTTTCTCACAAACAATGTGACATCAACTTCTATGTGCCTTGTAACTCCTCAATGAAATTTATGTGTACTTCTTAGGAAGATAGCGGCATAACTGTAAAGTAATGGTATGTGAGAACTGCTGCGCCGCTTCCCTCCCCCCCCCCTACCCCCACAATCATTCCTGTAGTACAATTAGTCTTAGAAATGTTCAACGGTCCAGGTAAGACAAAAAAATGTATTTGTTAGTAACTTTGGCGATCACATATCAGGATCTTTGTAGGGGATTGCATTTATATTGTTTCCTAATTGTAATGCTAGAGGCACTACTAAAAAAGTACTCCAACAGTGCAACAAAAGCTTAATTGGTATCTTTCGATGGAGTATAACTTGTTGGGATCCTATCGCTAGGAAAAATTTACATCAATCAAAATGTGTGAACAAAGCTTTTGCTGTACTTTTGGGGTACTTCTTTGGTGGCTTTAGCATACTGTTTGACCTATGTACTTATACAGAATGCACGATTATTGGCTGCTTCTGATTCTTTGATTTCTTAACTTCTTATAGACATTGAAAGGTTTTTAACATTTTATTAACAATAGAATTTTTACTTGTGGCAGCAATTGCTTCTAAAGTCGATTCCATCATGCTTTGAATTGAAGTGCAGAGCCTATAGCTTATTAAGTCAATGTTATCATCTTGTCGGAGCTGTTTCCGCTCAAAAGCAGATACTGAACAAGGGTTTAGAACTTACTGCAACTTCTGGGGATGGGTACACTCTTCCTTTAAAGCCTCAAGTATTTCCTTGCAGACGCTTACTTTTTTTCATTTCCCATTCCTTTCTGCCAAAAAATTTAACCACTATTACGTATACTTCATAATAGGTGGTGTGATACCACTTAACTCTGTTGTAGGCAATGTTAGGTTTCAAGAAGGCACTTATTCACCGTCATGGAAAATTTTGACATTGGGGGATCACTTTGACCATGTATTTTTTAGAAAGCCTAATTGTATTCTTTTAAGAGCTTCTTGCCCAGAAATGAAATCAAAAAATCATGGATAGCTCCACTGTTGTTAAGGATGTTTCCATTGGCCACTTCCAATAAAAGAAGTTGCAAGGGGAATGACATTTTTTCGGTTATAAGCTCCAAATGGAAAATTCTTTTGGTTCTATTACTCGCACGATGTGCATATAGAGTTCATCCTAATTGTCTGTGGTCTGTTTGTTTTAAGGTTTGCTGGGAAATTGTGGTCCTGCAACTTCAACTCACAGCTTGCAAATGCCCTAACAATTGAAGGAGATTATCAGGGTTCAATTTCTGCTTTAGAACATGGTTATATATGTGCCACTGAAATGTACTATCCAGAGCTACAGGTTTGTTTAACGAAAATAGATATTCTAGTGTTCATATTTGTCTGCTGCAATGTATTTAGCTGAAGATATCATATCTTCGTGCAATGTGCGTTATGTACTGGCCAATCATCATTGGCCATTTCCTTTCTGTTGGCATCAATTCTAAGAGAAAGTAGATGGACAGAGCTATCTTTTGTATCTTTTGTACATAGATTTTTGTATCCTATAGTTATGTATCTCGAGTTTGTATAGCATCCACGATGTATTGTAAAATACTATGTTGTGTGCCATCATTAACCTGCTTACTGATACTAGTCAGGGTAATGGAAACCCTTCAGGAATGAAGTTGATCTAATTTTTTGTTTTACGCTGGTGGATCAGATGTTTTTTGCAACTTCAGTTTTACATGTACATCTCATGCAATGGGACGATGAAAGATTAGTTGAGGGAGCTGTTAGTAGATGCAATACTATATGGGAGTCTATTGAGCTACATAAGGTAAGCACAGATCTTCAGTATTGTTAGCACTTTCTAGTGCAGTGACAACGATGATATGCAATACCAAATTAGCTAAAATCAAATAGTACCAATGTTTATGGTTATTTTGCATACCCTATGTAGTGAAATAGAACTTGAAGTTTGATGGTCCTTCTCCATCATCTTCAAGTTTGATGGATCACTTCCCATTCTTCAAACTTAAAATATGAGGGTGAGATTGAGGTGTGTGGGGAGGGAGGGGTGGTGCTAAAGTCCCCTTTCTTGGTGGAGTATTTATAAAATTATGGGTCAATATTGTCCTAATATCTTTTAAAGATGGAATTTTGCAGTTTGAATTGCTGAATTAAAATCCATTTTCCTTATGAAGACACTGTTGAGTACATCTCCTTCTTGACATATGGTTTTCAAAAAACATCTTGACGATTTATTTATGTACTTTAAATTTTTTATCTGACACTAGCAAGTTGAATTACCTTTTAATTATGCAGCTGCATTGAGTTCAGATGCATTTGAAGTTTGGCATAGTAATTCTAATTCTTTCATGCTCTTACATCTCGTTGTGATACAAAGAGACAGCATTGCTCAGGTTTACTCTTTTACCATGAGCTGCTCCACATATTCTACCTGCTCCGAATATGTGATTACAAGAATGCTACTCAGCATGTTGATAAACTGGAAACTGCTATGAAGGCCGACTTACAGCTGATGCAGCATGTTCAGAAGCTTACCAAAGAGCTCGACGCAATAAACCAGGATCTCTCTCAATCTGATCTGCACTATAGAAACCGGTCAACGCTTATGGCAAGACAAGGACAGCTTGAAGAACAATTGAGCAGTGTTATTGGACCGAATTCAACTAGCAAGGACCTACTGGAACCTGCATACTTTGGGAATGTTAGAAGAGGATGGGGTGAAAAGCTTGAGTTGGCTCCACCTCCAATTGATGGAGAATGGCTGCCAAAAAGTGCTGTGTATTCTCTGGTTGATCTTATGGTTGTCATCTTTAGCCGCCCAAAGGGACTTTTTAAGGAGTGTGGAAAGCGAATTCAATCTGGATTACAAACAATCCAAGGTATGCTTTCGGATTCTGCCAATTTTCTTTTTCTTCTCCCCCTCCCCTTGCTATCAGTTTCTTTTTCAAGTTCTTGAGTTGATTTTTATATTACCCTGGTCTTTACCAGTTAATATGGTGCTTAACCATTGACAATGTAAATAAGGCAAAGCCTTCAAATTAATAAGCTTAAATAATCTTTATGGTGTTACCCCCTTTTCTTTCTATGTCCTCTTCAAAAGTTTGATGTGAAGAATCTTCCATCTATAGACTCTTCTGCATGATTTCGAAAGAATACTATCAACTATCATTGACAACTAGAACAGAAGGTTAACTAAATGTTTTGGAATTGGGAGGGAAAATCAAAGAGTAAAAACGAGAAATTGGAAATCTGAAATATGACCGAGTATAGTTTTTATGGACAGTTGTGCTTTAAAAAGCAGATTTTGTCCGTAAGAGACAGGATTAGTTTGATATGGACTGTAGTTATTATAAGCGTTTGTGTTTGTTTTTGCGGAGTTGCACATTACTTTCATACTGTGAACATTATGACCTGTGGTACTTCTCTGTCCCAATGATTCTAAATCTTTCGCAGTTCTTTCAATATTGCTTACATGTACACTTTCTGAAATTACTTGAAGCAATTGAGGATGATAATTCTTTTTTCATGGTGTGTTTTCGTTGTTTACTGACTTTTTGGTAGATTATGAGATAAGTAACAAAAAAAATGAAGCTAATAAACCTAATGTAGTTTCTAAATTATGTGATTTTCCAGGCTGGGTGTCTAATCAATAGTTGGAAAGAAGCAATCTCGGAGATAGCTTCATTTAATATGTTTCTCACCTCTTGTCCTTGATGCATATTTGTTGGAGATCACAAAAGAGCTTAGGAAATTCCGGTCCTTACTCCAGGATGGAACTTATGTTTGCTAATATCCTTACTGCTTATGTTGGTTTTTATGTCCCAACCACTCTGACCTTTGTGAACAGCGGAAAGTAATGCTATACTCCTGAACGTCCTTATACATTGCCATAGCTCCTTTCTTTGCTTAAGCAAATGTAATTCTATAGCATTTTCCAATCATTTTGAAAGTCAAATAGAGTTCTTGTATGTCCAAACTTCCTGCAGTAAGTTAGTGGATATAAAAATCTCTAAATACAATAATCTGTTTTCTCTGGACTTCTGAATCTAGGCATCAAACATTGACATTCCTTGTCTCTATGATCAACTCTTTCTGCAACTTTTAAAGACCAGTTTAGATATTGAACTTTCTGTGACATGATCAGCTTCCAAACCTGATTGATAGTTTTCCATGCAGTGGAGCTGGTGAAACTTGGAGTCACTGATGGTACGACAGGTGAGGGCTCGTGCGTCCAAACGAGTTGTAACCATTGACAAGTAAGACTATCTGTTATGTAAATACAGCTGCTAAGCTCACGAACTTGTCTTTCTGAAATGTGAGCAGAAGTGGATTTGCAGAACTCTGCCATTTGGATGGCTGGTGCATATTTGATGCTTTTAATGCAGTTCCTCGAAAATAAAGTAGCTGTGGAGCTCACTCGTTCCGAGTTTGTTGAAGCGCAAGAGGTTAGTAGATGCGTATAGTGTTACCATTTTAAATTTTATTTGTACAATTCTATACGTGTTCCGTATAGTAGAAGTACTTTTTGGAGGAACAAAATAAAATCGCAAAGTAGACTATAAGTTTGGGGGATGGAGGGATTACTATATATTGAATTTTAGAGTGTAAATTAGATCATTGTACTGACCTGTAAGTATATCTTTTCGTTTGCAGGCCTTGGTACAGATGAGAGATTGGTTCATTCGCTTTCCAACTATTTTACAAGCATGTGAGAACATTATCGAGATGCTCAGAGGACAATATGCCCATGCTGTTGGCTGCTATAATGAAGCTGCTTTTCATTTTATTGAAGCGGTGAAGGTATGCTATTATCATTGATTGTTACTCATGCTCAAGCTACTGATTTATGGGTTAAACTTAGTAGTTGTCTGTTTTTAGCATCTAGCTGCATGACCAGGCCATTTCAGCTTCATTTTACCCGGCATCCCACTCGTTATGACTGGCTAGGGTTCGGCTTGCATAATCTTGAAACCTTTTCCAGTTGCTGCATGTTTATTGGAAATACTCTTGATACATTGGGATGCTATTTGAGGTGTAATGCTATAGCCACCAGGAGAAGTACACTTTTTGTTAGATATTTGAAATGGTGTAATTTTTATCTAACAATTGGTCAAATTAAATAAGCCAACAAGGGCTGTGTGAACTTTTGGTGCTCTTCTCTTGGTGGATGTGGCATTATTCCTATTCAAGTATTGATGACATGCAACTTCTTTTGAATTTACCTTCAAGATACTTGTTATTGTTGGAAAAACTTGGGGTAATGGAGTTGGGCATCCTAATATACTTCCATGCCTGTGTAACCGTCAATCTTTTTCATTTTGGAGAAAATTGTTATAACAGCAGAAGTTGCCTTCAACCAATTTTTTGGATCATTCAACCCCCCCCCCCCCCAAAGATCTCCTTCCTTGCTTGTATTTCAAAATTTAAGCTAGTTGTGATAATCTGTCAAATTCTGATGCCGGTCCATTAAAACGGGGCCCTTCTACTTTGAAGAAGCTTTTTCTGGGGTGATAAAGGGTATTTACCGGCATCGGAAGGATAGTTGAGGTGCATCTATCTAACAATCTTGCATGTGTTTATTACTGCTTTTCTGGTTTGGACATCAAAAAAAGTAAAACAAAGATGTTTGTTACTTATGTGAAGCCCTTGTAAATATGTAACCATGCTAAATCTAAAATAACTCGTGAATTTTGCATGCAGCTGACTGAAAACAAATCCATGCAAGCTATGTGCCAAGTTTATGCTGCAGTCTCTTTCATTTGCATTGGTGATGCGGAATCCTCTGCGCAAGTAAACTTCTATTCTTACTGATTGTCAATTCTTAGTTCTTTCACATTGTCTGTAAATAAAATAAAATATCCGAATGCAGGCTTTAGACTTGATTGGACCAGTTTACCGAACGATCGACTCTTTTGTTGGAGTACGAGAGAAAACTACAGTCCTCTTTGCATACGGTTTTCTTTTGATGAGGCAGGAGAATCTACAAGAAGCAAGGTAGAGATTTCGGTTGTTAAAGATCTTTTCCTTAACCAATTGGCTTACTTGCCCTTTTGATTCTAGAATTGGGTGTATTGATTTACGATGTGTACTCTAGGTCTAAACATTTTGTTTCGCACTGCATGTATGTTAGTCCTGTTTATTCCTAAGAATATTTGATGTCCCCAATTCCCCATGAAATATCATTTATATTTCTCAAAGGATGGAGGTTCAAAATATTGTACGTCGGAGTTGACTATATATTTATTCTTCTATAGTCCTTTTTTATGGGATGGTGTGCCATGCTCTTATACATTATGTGAATAAAGCAGAGTAGAATTTGGTACCCGTTCCATTTCCTTATTTCTGCAAATGTTTGAATATAAATTATATTACAAAAAGGGTCTTATTGGTATTCTCACATTTCGTATTTTGAATTCTCACCCTCTCTGGTTCAATATCCAAATGAGACCTCGCAGCAAAAGAAATTGATGTGAAGGTACAAGAATCTGACTGCCCCTTGAGCAGGAGATTTTGTGTAATGCCCTTGAAACTCTACTTGGTGTTTTGTTTTGGAGTTTGGGTAGCTACTAGCTAGAAGTTACTGACGTTCAACTACCGTGCTCCTGAGGTTCCATTGTGTCCTCCACTCTGACTGCAGAAGGTGTATGCTTGTCCCAATGTGGTACGCGGTGTCAAGCTAAATGTGGGTACCCCAGCTTAGATGCAGGAATAGCATAAAGAATCATGTATCTTGTAATGCTGAAAGTTCAAAAACATGAAAAATTTGATCTGTTAACCAATGATATCAATGTTAAAGAGGTCAGAATTACTTTTTGTCTGTAACTTATAGTGAGGCTGACAGCTAATTATAATCAATATATATATGTCCTCTTTATATCAAGTAGCAGCATACAATTGTTGAACTGTTCAGCTTATGACTTCAGAACCTGATTCATTTACTGCTCTCAAATCAACTCTCTCTCACCGTGCAACAGTTCTGATGCAGGGTTCGATTAGCCAGTGGTTTGCAGACAACACACATGACTTTGGGGAATCTTCAGCTCGTTTCACAGTATCTGACAATTCTCGGAAATTTGGCACTCTCTCTTCATGATACTGGGCAAGCCAGAGAAATTTTGAGGTCCGCCCTTACACTGGCTAAGAAGCTCTCTGATGTTCCAACTCAGATCTGGGTACTATCAAACTTTACAGGTATATTTCATCTCAGAGTAGATGTACCTGACAGGTATATAGAAGAAGGGTGTTTCCAAAATTATCTTTCATAATCAATTTTGCCAAATGCACCCTTAACTAGATGTCATCCACACAGATTTTCAGGGTAGTGTATTTATCTGGTAAAGTTCTTTATTTGATCGAACTGTTGGTGCAGCGTTATATCAACAAGTTGGTGAGAAGGGAAATGAGTTGGAGAATCATGAATACGAAAAGAAAAAGATAGAAGATCTGCAAAAGAGACTTGATAATGCACATGCATCGGTTTATCATCTTCAACTGGTAAAGCTGTTTGGACCGTGCTTCAATCAACAGGAAGTAGATGACCTTAAGTTGCTTCCAACTAAGCACTTCTCACTTACTGACTCTATTACATGCCATATGCGCAGATTGAGAAAGCAAAATTTGAAGTACGTCGACTGAATGAACTTGATATCAAGCGAGCAATATCAGGGCCATCTATGAGGGTTGACCTTGACATCCCAGAATCTGTTGGATTATCATCAGCAACACCAGTGCCATCAGCAAGGCTTATGGATTTAGACATTGGAAGACGTGGGAAGCGGAAAGTGTAGTATATTATTTCTTCTTCTTATTATTATTTTTTTCTTTCTATGTAATATAGACCAGTTGGTGGATGAAAATTGAAAGGCCTTTTTTTTTTTTTTTGGGTCTAAATCCCACCCTTCTGTTCTGTATAGCACGTACTCATAGACCTTGAGGTGGGTTTGGCCTGTTGTTGTATGAATGCTTGATATTTGTATACGCAGCCTAGAACACCCTTTATAATTCATGAATGTCAGACAGTTAACTACTTACAGAACTTGTCTTGTCAGTTTCTTTAGTTATTAAAGACTCGGATCCCAAGTGATCGGTTTTAAAAGTCGTTTAGGCGTAACCCGTTGAAACGAATTTTTCAATGTGCTCAGAAAGCGTGTTGATAATTTATATTATGTAGATACTCCAACATCTCTTATTCATAGATCTGCCCTTTATTGTTAAATACAAAATTATGTATTTTCAAACAATTTAAAGACTGAAGTTGTTCGAGAGGGAGTTGAGTGTAAATATGGATTTACGTGGAGCCAATAAGGCCCAAACCCAAAGTTTCAAGATTGGTCCATTTATGATCCGCATAAAAGGCTTCATGTTTGAATATGGAGTTCACAAACCAAGTCTACGTGTGTGTGTGTGTGTGTGTGTGTGTGTGTGTGTGTGTGTGTGTGTGTGATATAGAGGGAGATAAGCAAGGGCTTTAACAAAAGAAGAATGATAGAAACTCCTGATCCTCAACCTGGACTGGAGAGGTATATTTATACCATGAAAATTTACACTTACAGTTTATATAATAATAAAAGACCCATAAATTATGAACTTTATACAAGTAGGCATTTATATTTATAATACTTTTCTTGGGGATTCTTATTATATCATCTATAGTATAAGGAAGAGATGTGAATTCCACAACTGGTGAACAGTAATAAATTTATGGTTGTGATTAATTTAATCTAACGATTGGGAAAGGGAGACAAAGGTTGGGCGAGTGGACGTGCTCCTTTTGACGGGGATAGGGCGAGGCAAGGCTGAACCATATGGGTTCCAATTGCATGGAGGGAGTACCGTTGTGTTGTAACTTGCACCTGTTGTTGGCATAGTACTATTTGCAATTTTGTGCAAAAAAAAATGTCTTTTTTTTTTCAAGTACTTTTAAAATCAATTTTATTTTTTTTAATCTTTTTTGCTTTTTGAATAAGAAAATAAGTTATAACATTTTTTTTCTAATCCATGAATTAAAATAAAATGTATAAAAAATTTTAATTGATGAATCTAATTATATTTATAAATTTTAAAAATAAAAAATGAAAAAATATATTAAAAATATAATAAATTTAAGAAAATAGAATGTATTTTTATCAAATATCATACCGTGTTCTCGGACACAGACTTACACTAGTAATTGTACATTTTGTGGTATCTCGTTAAAAACCTACCGAGCAATACCTGAGTTTTCACCCAGGTTTTTTAATTTCTGAGTTTTCTCTCTCATTGGTCCCACAAATTTTCTCTCTATCTCTCTCTTACTTTTTACTTTAATCATTACAAAATCTCAAAACCAAAAAACCAAACTCATCACAAGAACACACCCTAAAAGTTTTGTGGGACAAAACATCTCAGTTATGAAAACAGCATAATATGCAGCGTGCTACTTCATTAAAACTTTGACGGGTAACAAAAACCAAGTTTAATATGACTTGAGCCTTGCAGTACCTGATTAATTTTTTGTGTACATATGGTCTAGTTATAGTACTATTCTGAGGGCCCCACCGCATATATCTCAGTGGTAAAGGGGAGGGCGGATAGAGCTCAGTGCGGTAGTGTGCAGGGTTCGATTCCCCGCAAGGTGGAATTGACTATGTTACAAGCGGGGGAGTGACCTAAGGGTTAAGAGTCATGAGCTTATCCATTAGCTCTCCATCCTGACTCCTGTGATGCACATCCTGCGATTTACCAACTCCACATTGGCTGAGAGCAGGGTCGGTGGGGGACTGTTGAGATTGCAATCTCAACTTTTTTTTTTAATAGTACTATTCTGAGGCTATTTATGGTGAGAATTCGCAGCATCATAACAAAAATAACTTACTCCTAAATTTGGTAATTATTTACACTAGAAGAGAGAATATTTGGGAAGAGGGAAACGCTGTAGTACCATTCCGTAATGTATATATAACTTAGTTCAGAGACGGACTTTGTGATTTAGAATGAACTACCCCTCTAACGGTGTCAGCCATTTATTCGACTCTGCTTCATGCGTCTCTACTGGGTTTTAGTAGTGTTAGTAGGAAAAAAAGGATCACGAGTAAGACATTCTGACATTCTCTTATTCAAGGATCGCATATACCTCTTGATTCTAATTTTTCAAAGAGGAAACATGTCTTTATCCAATGTTGAGACAAGGTTGGCATTGTTTGACAGCACATTCTTAAGGGCCATAGATTCAGGCTTTCAAGCTGCGAAGCTTGTTTGAAAACAATTTTCTTTAAAAAGTTTTTAGGCTCTTGATACCACTTGTTGTCGCTGACCTCAATCTAGGCTAGAAAGAGGGGGTGAATAGTCTATTTAAATTTCTTCCTTAACAAAACAGTTATTTAAAATCTCACCCTCAAATTAACGGAGGGGTTTAAGTATGCAGCGAAAACCTTGTAATTTTAACTTAGAAAAGATTTCTGTTTTGTTGAAAAATTTATTAATGTGTTTGAAAAGAAACCTTGGATGACAGAAAGTTTGGACCTTAAGGATTTGAGAATTGCTGAGTTAAAACATAATATAAATTATAGTAAAATAAATTGCAATAAAGTAAAACACACATTTTTGAAGAGGTTCATCACAAACACCTATT
>JAOWAN010000049.1:5641799-5653911 GCA_028566635.1 Lobelia cardinalis
CCAAAATGCAATAAAATTCAAACCTTAGGGCCTAAACTGCAATATTTGGAACCTGGGGGCTTGTTTAGCAATTTTACAAAAACTTTAGGGCCTAAAATGCGATTAACCCTTTTTTAAATTATTATTCATATTGTAGATTAACCAATTATATAAGACCCCCCACCACACACATATAGATACATATCAACATATCTATTCTCCTTGGAGCAAATCGCAAAACATTTGTAGATAGAAAATTAAAAAAAAAAATGGACTTCGGCGACTAGATTCTAGTAATGTCATTTTAAATTTGCAATTGTCAAGAATGTCGTTCCAACTTGTCATTACCAAAAAACACAACTCCCGGAACATAAAACCAACACCACATTTCTCGTTGTAATCACCGTCGCCGCATTGCCGCATTCCCTCCACTTATATCACCAACATTGTCCATTAACGGAACAAAACCTTAATCCTAACTAGCTTCGAGAGAGTCGATCGAGAACACATATGGGAAACTCGATTTCATGCTGCCCCGAAAAATCGGTGAAGCAACGAGTAGTCCTCGTGATGAAGGAAGACGGGGCATTGGTCAAGTTCAAGGAAGCAACACCCGTGAAGGACGTCTTGGCGGCACACCCTTTTCACAAGATTGTACGTTGCTGCTCAGAGAGAACAGTCGTCTCGAGTTCTTCACTTCTAAGTTGCAATTCGCTTTACTTCTTGTTACCCGAGGGGCAGGCGCTGAGTGATGCGACGTACCAGAGACTCGTTAGATCTGCAGCATCGAAAAGGTTGATATCAAATGAGGTTGCTCATCAGAAGGTTGATGATGCAAAATCGAAAAAAGTCAAAACTGACAATCACCAAGATCAAAATGGACCGGCAGCGGCTCCTCCAGTGAAGGTGGTTTCTAATTACGAAGATTATGGATTTGGGTACAAATGGAAGCCGCTTTTAAAGACCATACCAGAGATAGCTTCACCACCAGTTCATACAAATGTGAAAGTTTTCAGCTGATCCAAAAACAATTAACCTACGACCTACCGGGATGATGATGTTATATTATCTAGCAGAAGAATTTGGATATGGAATGCTGAGTTTAAACTTTTACTTACGTTTTCTTTCATTTTTAGTTTCAACTTCAAGATCAGATATCTTGTCACCAAGATGAAATACGAAATTTCGACACTCAGGTTACCGAGATGGTAGAATGTTGAGATAAATTGCAAACTGGGAAACATATTTCGGGAATTGTTGGCAGCCCACATATAGGTTCTTTAGCAGGCTGTTTTCCTGCCATGGGATTTTGAACATATGTATGGGCATTTTCAGTTCGTGTATTACTCTCTTTTTCTTGTTATGTCTTGTTTACTTTTGAATTGTTGTTTTCATACTAATATTCTAGCTTTTCTTTAATATAATTTCCTCATGTTAATGGAGTTGAGTTCAATTTAGAGGAAAATACAGTTCCAACATATTTGCATATTGAAAATGCAATAATTTTTAGTTCCTTGAATTGGTTCATGAGGTTTTTATACAAAAATTTTAAAAAAAAATTGCAAGAGAGCAAAGATAAGTCCTAGGTTAGCTTACCTTAAAAAGGAGAATAAAAACTAGGCTAATTGCATAAATGATTCATATATTGTAAAAAATATTTGGAAAAAATTTCATAAATTTAAAGTTGCTCAATTTTGATCGAAAAAAAAAATCATTGACTTCAATCAGTCCTAAACTTTAATTTTGATCCAATTAACTTTGGGACAAAAATAAGTGTAAATGACACTTGCTACCGACTAATGTCAAATTCATTCTTTACCTCTGTCTTTTTTCTTTTAAGGAATGGAGAAAATAATTGGATCCAACTTAAAAAATGAGTGAATCTGACATTTTATTCTCGCGATTAGCGAATGTCATACATTCTTATTTCTATTCCAATCGAAAATAGAGTTTAGGATCAATGGACTTGATTTTTTCAGTACATATACCAAAATTGAAAAATATAAATATTGAGGCATTTTCCCCAAATATTTTCGAAGTGCATGAAGCATTTTTGCAATGGATTAAATAATTATTTCGCCACTGAACTTTTGCTTAACAATTTGTTTGGTCACCGGTGAATTTTTATATTTTATTTGGTCACCAATCTTCATTTTTGCAATTTATTTAGTCATGTTGCATTTTAAAAATTCAAATAAAATAATAAATATCATAACATTACTATTTTACCCCTATAATTTATGATTAACGCTAATATTTCTCATATCTACATTTAGAGGGACAAAAAAAAACGTGAAAATTAAAGGTAAAAAGTGAATAAATTCATACTGTAAATTGATCTACAAAAAGTTATATGTAAATCGATCAAATGTGAATTTGAGATAGATGTCGTAATTTCCAATTTTGTTCTTATGATGTACGTGAAGTGTAGTGTGTTTTGATCTGTGATTCAGGTGTTCGATGAAATACCTGATAGAGATGTGGCATGTTGGAATAAGGTGATTTTGGATTATTATCAACATTGACAGTATGAGAAGGCATTTAATACATTTAAAAATATGAAGAATTGTTAGTTTAAGCCTAATACAGTTGGCAAATTATATCGTGTGCCTAGGCACACGGTGCTAAGTGGGCCCAAATGCACATAAATATATAAAATTATGTACATAATGCGATATAAAATGTAAATAATATATTATGTACCTAATTTATTATAGCTATGTGCATTTGGACACACTTAGCACATCGTGTGCCAAGGCACACGGTATACCAATTGAATACAGTTACCTTCGCCCTTGCAATAACTTCTTGTGTTAGCCTTTTCGATTTGAAAAGATGGAAGAGGATATGAGGATGTGGCCAGGAAGGGATTTTTATCATATGGGTTTGTCCAATATGCTCTTGTTGACATGTATGCAAAATGTGGCTGCCAAGAGATGGCCATAGAGGTTTTTGAGCGAAAAATTCTTAGTAAAAAGCTAGATCTATCGGAATCTAAGGCGGGAATGACTCGTCGAAAGAGGGAATTGGTTCAGATGTAGTTTTCTTAATCCAGGCTCTCCGTCACCCCAGAATGAAAGGGCCAATCCATTGAGATATGGTATGCTACAAGTGAATATTTGCGCCAAGCTTCGGTAATAGTTCACGAGCCCTAAAAATGAAAAAAACCCAAAAAGCAAGCTCTGTTTGTTTGACCTTGGGTTTTTGCATGCCTTAGAGGGGACAAGGTCTCTTGGAATTAATTCAACCCTCAATTGCAGAGTACCGAGGCTTGATTGATCTTCTTGGCCTTGCTGGAAGATTGCAAGAAGCTAATACCGTTTGAGTTTAAGGTTTGGTAATTAAGGGGAATTAGTGTATTTCATTTTTACCTTCAAGTTAATTTGTCTTTTTTCTTTTTTGGTTCCTCCAACTATATTAGTAAGAAAAATTAATGTCAATCATAACCCATGGGGTAAAATAGAAATTTCATGGTATTATTATTTTATTTAAATTTTTAAAAATCAAGCATGACTAGTACTGCTCAGATCAGGAATACGATATCGTGCGATATTTAATTTTAATAGTTAATATGTAAAGTGAAAAAGTAGGAGAGAGATAGAAAGAAAATGATGGAACCTATGATATGTAAAGTGAAAAGATATGAGAGAGATAGAAAGAAAATGATTTGACTTCAATGGCCAAATAAAACACAAAAATTCACCGATGACCAGATGAATTGTTAAGCAATAGTTTAATGATCAAATAATTATTTAATCCTTTTGTAATTTTCCCCAAAAACTATTAACAACTTATACATACATGCAACAAAGTAGTATACAACTAGTACAACGTACAACACTTGTTACATGATGTTTACTGATACGGTAATTATTTTTTTGGCGTGGAACACTACTCCCATTACGATAAGCTCCCCTAACAAAATTACCCTGATAATTGCACTTCCAACGCTCCAAGTGAGTGTTATTATCTTTACATATTCATCTATAAAAATCACACTCATCAACTACAACCCGAGCCTTAAAGATTTTTCGAATTAGATCCAAGTGAAAAGAAAATATGAACAAAACTTAAAAGCACCATCTCAAATGTTCTTAAGCACATAAAAGAAAATGTATACTTATTCCGCTACAAATCACTTTTTCGTACAAATCGTACGAACCAGTTGTATCTTAGTACATTTTTGTTGTATGTTAGTTATATGTCTGTATTTTGTAAAATAAAGATCCAACACACGATTTTTTAAGAAAATCAACTAAAATACAACAAAAGTATACTAAAATACAAAACGTTCGTAAATATACAATAAACTAACCAAGATGCGAAAATACAATAAAAATATAATAAGATACAACAGGGTATTACTAAGATACAACAAAAAAAATTAAGATACAACAAAAATATACTAAGATACAACTGGTTCGCACGTTTGTGCGATATTTGTGATTTGTAGCAAATTATTTTCCCATACACACACATATATATATATATATATATATATATATTAAATGGTTGTCGAACTTGATATTCCTCAAATATACTCTCCCTCTCTTTCATTGTCCAGTTTCGTATCACGGCCTGTGGGTATAGGAAAGTGCAGTGGTACCAAAAATTAGCATATATACTTTGCTAATTTCGTCCCCCTCTCCATCACAAGACCCATAAACCAAAACAATTAGACCACTAAAGCAGTCCAAAAGTAAAAAACAGGACTTGCAAATCATAACATTTTCTCTTTTTAGGGACTTTTTCACAAGTGCACTTTGGGACAAACTACTTCCTCCACCACCAGCTCCAAAATGAAGGCTCATCTTTGTCCATGTATACTCGAATGAAAAGTCCCCTTTTTGTTTAAAAACACGAAAAATAAAAATAAAAGGGAAGGGGGTGATAGTATGGCCCCGGTCACTAAGGGACTTTTCCTGACTTTTGCAAAAGCGTACATGAGGAAAATTATTGGTACTCCACTATTATTTTTCTACCTATATACCCTATATACTTCCGAGGGCAAACGATTTTTAAGAGTAACCAATAGAAAATCAAATATATTTTCGCTCAAAAGACGGAAAGAAAAAAAACACAGAAACCCCAAAAGTCCTCCATCCAAATATTTTTCATGGTAGCTTTCTAGTACCCTGAAAAGAAGTCTCACTTCTTGAGCCTTATCAATGCCATCTGAAGACCAACAAAAAGGAATTCTCAAAGGGGACCACTACTATAAGTATATGTTTGCATTTAACACGTGTCAAACACCCTTTAGTTCATAAAAAATTAGGAAAGTAGCCAAGATCAGGCAGTATGACATCAACCCTACTTCCTTGAATAAGGAAAAGAGGACTAATAACTAAGTACAAGGTTTGGCACAAAACTCCCCCTCCCCCTCAAAAGAAGGTAGTACTAAAAAAGAAATGCAACTAAGCCCAGATTTGCAGAAACAAGTTAAATGATACACATGCCCACCACTAAGTAAAAAGCAATTAAAAATCAAGAAATTTGTACTTCCATTCTTGATCTACACACTGAACTGCCTTTATTTAATCAGCATAAACCCAGTTAGGAATCTGCATATTAAAAGTACTTTACACACCAGCACAAGTACACAAAGCCCATGTTTAATAATGACTTTGGCTCAAAAAAAAGAAGTGAAGTAAGCACTGCAATTCAAAACAAAGAATATATATTTCCCTAGTAACAATGAACTCAAATGAGGTTAGGGTTACGGCGACGGCGACGGCGGGACCTTTAAACTCAAAAAAAAAGTTATGAAAGCTTACTTGAGAAACCGTGCGTACCTTTAAACACAGGTACCAACCGTCCCATGTCATGTACGCGTCTACCATCCAATCGATGTCTCGTGGAGGGTCGCGTGCAGCACATCCGCGCGTTCCATAGTGTGATTGTACTCTGTATACACAGCTAAGGAAGTAGTATGATGTAATAATTAGAGGAGAGTTAACCCATGGAAGCTACTTTTCAAACTCTATTTAATGAATAATAAGCCTCACCAATGTCGAGATGATAATATAAAAGAAGCTTCAAGTCCCAATTAAGTTGTAGCCCACGCTAGTTTGCTAGGCTTCATTAGGCTAACAGAAATTCATTAATGAGAAAAAACCAAGACTAAATCCTACAGAGGTGGTCTTCCATCTTCACATCTATTCATTTGAGCTGCATTACCTCTTTCACAAAAGAGTATTTAACCTCCAATAGCAATAAACAGAAAAATGTAAAAATGAGAATGATTAATTTGCTTCACGAACAGAATATATATACATATACATATATATGGCACACACAAGTAAATAAATTTATATATATATATATATATATATATTATTATTAAGAAAACAGCCTACACATAAAGGAGATGGTTTACCAAAAACTAGTCTGTAAAGATAATCTTAGACAATGGCCCAAAATACATTTTTCTTAGAACGCTAAACAAAAATTGTCAAACTCACAAACCATCAAGTTTTCTAAAATTTGCCAAACCTCTCATATCATCGAGTTTTAGATCTTACACATCCATTTCAGTGAATGAAGGGCACTGTATCACTGTTGAGGAAACACCTTATTCTTGATGTGTTCTCACACGAACAAATAATGCAATCCATGGCCAGAAGAGAAGCAGCCAGAAACCTAGACGAATCTACCAAAGACAGGAAAGACGTGACCCAATAATAATTAAGAGGAGCAACAGTCACATATGAAGACAGAAAAATGAACGCAAATTAAGAAACTTCGTTTTACATATAAAGGTAAGGGAAACAGATTAAAAATGCTCAATTATCAGTACTCAATATGCATATCCTAGAATTTGCAAAGAACACACCTACATTGGATAACTTTCTCTCTGACATATAGGCTATTAGATCATCTTCAGATCATGTTAATTGTGGAAGGAAGATTACAATCTTTAGCTAAGAAATGCAAATACATACATCAACACAATAAAATCATGTCTTTAGTGCACTAGTTTGTTCTCAATGCCCAACATTTCTATTATTTGCAAGTGTCCTAAGGGCACTCACTAGCATTTTCCTTAAATAAGGTAACGCTGCATTATCATATGAAATTAACTAAGCACGAGTGGCCATTTAAAAGAAATAAATTTACAGTTTTCAATTGTCCATATGAAGGACCTTCAATGTAGCAACTACTTCATTAGGAGTTCCAAATTGAAGCCAACAAGTAGGAAGATTATGAGCATCAACCCAATACTTATCAATCCTAATCAAAACTCAAGCACATCGTGAGTAAACACAAAAACAGGAAAAGAAGAAAATGTTGTTCAATGAATACTTTGGGAAGAAAGACAAGTAATTGCTATGAAGCATCAAAATGCCGGACAAGTAATTGCTATGAAGCATCCCAAACTCATCCAGATGAAGCTGATTTGCCGAAAACAACAACTAAATCATAGAAGCCAGAAGAAGCTACATTAGAGCATGTCGTAGGAAACAGCAATAGTGTTAAGAGGAGTAAACAAAAGAAAAATGCCGGAAAAGGTAAAAGGTAAGTATCAATGTGAATTCTCTAATGCATAGACTAGAAGCCAACTGAATAAACCATTTAATTTTACCTACTAGATGCCAACATTACCTACAAGAAGCAATCAAGGTGGATAGGAGGAGTTGGAGTGATCCTTTCTTCGTGATCATGACATCAATAAAGACGGTGGAGATTGAGAAGAAGGGAGCTCCCTTCAGTCCAAGCACAGAGAAGGAAAGAATTAAATTCTTCTCCCGCATCATTCACACATTCACAGCAGTTTAAACTAATCCTCTTTCTGCTGTGTTTGAATGAATGAGTCGGCAGCAAATCCAAATCCCTACCGACCTATGAGTGGGCTGAAGGAAGCTCCCTCCATGTGTTTCCTCTACAATACAATCAAGTATGTAATGGCACCATAAAAAGTAAGACCTTCAAAGTGGGAAGAGAGAACAGGAAAAACATATTAATTAATTGGATCCATCATCCATGTGACAGAAATTAAAACTAAAAAGGGAAGTATCACTACGAAAATGTTAAATGGTCTACAGAATGGTCAACAAGCTTCAATCTAAGACAAATGGCACAAGCCCGTAAAGTGATCCAAGAAAGAACTACCAAATCAATAGCCAAATGTTAGTGGAAAGACAGTTGTTAGAATAGGATGGGAATCAATGGTAACTGCAACGAGAACACTCGATAAGCATATATGCCTCATGAATCGTGATCATATCATTAGATTAGGGCTTCGGACTTAAAACTAAGTCTTGTGATTCCTCAGTGCTCATAACATCAAATTACGAACCTTAGAAATGAAACTATTATATTGGGACGAACAAATAAGAAAATATGGACTATTTTTTTGGGGGGGGGGGGACGGAGGGATCAGTATCTTTCAAGAAATTGAGTTATGTTAACTTCTTTACAGAAATTGTTTATAAGGGTCTCCAACCATAACAATTAATCATCCAATACACAAATATTAATTGCATTCAAGGAAACAACAATCTTGAACTACTTAAGACCCTAGATCAGATCAACTCTTATATAGTTCCCTAGAAAATCAAGTTCAATACTTTGAGAATGTCAATGTCAAAACATATTCAGCTGACAAAAGATAAATGCATTGCATGAACCCTAACCCTAACAATAAAAAGAAGTAAGAACTTAGCCAAGAGAAAAACTGAGCACTACAAGTATACAAAGAACAACAGTTGAACCAAAACTAGTGAAAACCCATATGGCACTGCAGACTAGTTTGACAAATTATTTCAGAGTAATCATCAAACAAAAAACCAATTTCAAAAATAAAACAAAGAATCAAAATCACGTAAGATCATGCAATCATCATTATATATATATATATATATATATATTGTGTGTATATGTGTGTGATGCCAAGAATTATCAATATATTCAGCTATATAACAAAAATTTAGACTAGGGGGGTGATGATTTTTTCCACAAACAAGAACTAGCAATATCTCCA
This sequence comes from Lobelia cardinalis, assembly GCA_028566635.1. Taxonomy (NCBI): domain Eukaryota; kingdom Viridiplantae; phylum Streptophyta; class Magnoliopsida; order Asterales; family Campanulaceae; genus Lobelia; species Lobelia cardinalis. The sequence goes on from JAOWAN010000049.1 coordinate 5,650,759, forward strand.
TTCATATATGATGCTTTTCTTGAAATGATTTCACATATTTTAAGTAGCTCCAATTAAAATTTGGAGAGAAACCCAGAAAAGGAAACAGAATTTTTTATAAGGCAACAAAAAAAAAAGGAAAGAGAAAATCCTGGAATACAATCACTATAATTAAGGGGTGGGAAGAAAAGGGGATAGTGAAAAAGTGAGAGTGGTGAAGCAGATACCACGGGAGAGAAGACTGTGCGTGTGTGTGTGAAGAGGAAGAGATGGAGGATGACAAGTCGCTGTCCTCATGAGAGTTTGAAAGGGAAAGCGAAATGTTGAGAGAGAGAGAGAGAGAGAGAGGGATGGGATGTAAGGGAGAACAGGGAATGTGTATTTATGCACAGTACAAACATTCATAACAAGCTTCTCCCATGTGTCCTACTTTGATACTGTCCTTTTCTCTGTTGATGGTGGGTTAGATCTAATTCCGTCAATTTGATACCCATTAACTCATTTTAACCTTCCTTAATCGTGCTAAACAGTTTAATCAATTACAACCTATTTATTTAAAATTTTAAGTATTAAAATGTATAAAAAATATTTTTTTTGTGCAAAAGAGTATTCAAATGTTAATTCGAATTTAACTTAACCCATTTATTATACAATTGAGTTGATCGATTGATTAAATGAGTTATAATAGATTGAACCCATTACAACCTGTTAATTATTATAACTCAACTCATTACAACTCATTTGACCCAAATTGACAGGCTTAATCAGAGCGTCCACATTGTTGCTCTCCAAAATTATGGGACCTATGTAACACATTCTTAATTTCATCCTCTCCAAATAGTTTCATTTATATCACTCTCCAAATTAAAAATACTTTAATAGTTTACTTTATTCTTTTCAAAATTTTGAATCCATTGCATTAAATTTATTAATTAGGTATTTATGAAATATAATAACTTATGAAATTAATATTTAAATTTAGTTATATTATATTAAATAAATTTAACCAAAGTTTTTTAATATTTAAATTTTAATATTATTTTATTTTAAATTAATATATTATAATAATTTTTATATTTTATAACTGTATAAATACGAAATTAAATAAGTATATATATATATAGATTGCAATTATCAAAATAGTATTTTCAATCCTGTATGTATTTAGTTATGAAATTTTATCACAATTATTGAGTTTTTTTACTATTTTTTATCATAAATGTATAAAATTAACTATATATATTTAAATGTAAATTTATTTTTTATATATTTATTCTAATCATATATTAGTAAATCTAATATTAAAAATAAAAAATAATTATTAATTGTATAAGTAGTTTAAACGAAAAATGGAATGAAATAAAAAAAATACAATCATTACAAAAAAATATTGACAATTGAATTTAAAACAAGATTTTAAAAATATATTAAATTTAAATTGAAAATTCTGCTAACAAAAAAAATATGATAAAACCCACTGTCATTAATTATCAAAAAAGTAAATAAAGTGCAAAATAGTATTCAGTTGATAAAAAAAAAAAAAAAAAGACAACAGAGCTCTCCAAACAGCTCCTAACTGTGGCGATACGTTTGGAGAGTTTGGTGTTTAGTTGGCATTTGGAGAGCATCATCCGGAACCCACTGCATGCGCTAACACAAATTTAGAGAGTCTGACGCTATGAAGCAAGTTTGGAGAGTCACTACTGGTGCTCTTAGAAATTAAGCCTTTCTTTTTAACAAATCCCTAATCTTTTTATAAAATTATTAAAATAAATAAAACTAAAAAGCAGAAAACCAAAAAATACTGTACATAATCCATTTTCTTATTGTTGACTTTGAAATTTTGGGATGTAATTTCTCCAAAATTATCAATGCTAATATATAGAGAGATTACATGCTTTTATTATTGTAACACATTAATTGAAAATTAGGGTCCGATAATGAATACGATATATGGTAATATTGTGTGATATGGTATTGTTCATAATATGAATATGAGATGATATGAGTTATATGAGTTTATGAAATAGTGGGTCTGTTCTCCTGAGTATTTTTCATCCAGATTTTTTATTTTTTAATTTTTCTCTCTCATTGGTCCCACAAGTTTTCTCTCTATCTCTCTCTTACTTTTTACTTTAATCATTACAAAAACTCAAAAACTAAATCAAAAAACTACTAATCCAAACGCACCCTAAATTGCCCCTGATCGATATGAAAGATTTGAATGTGATGTGAAAGGTTTGAATGTGATGAGAGAATTAAGGAGATAGGAGAGAATATGATGTGAAAGGTTGTGAAAGTGTATAGATGTAGAGATAATATATGAAAATTTTTGATATTGATTTATAATATTTAGGGTCAGATCAAGAATCTTACATATTATTATATTTGAATATTACTACATTTTACATATTACATATATTTTCAATATCACATTAGATCAAGAATCTTACATATTATTATATTTGAATATTACTACATTTTACATATTACATATATTTTCAATATCACACTCAAATATCATCAAATATCATATATATCAATATCAAATAATTTTCATATATTACCCCTACACCTATACACTCTCACAAATCAATTCAAACCTTTCACATCATATTATCTCTCTTCTCTCCTTAATTCTCTCATCACATTCAATTTTTCACATCACATTCTCTCTTCTCACATCACATTCAAATCTAATTTCAAATCATGGGAGAAATTTTAGTCGTTTACTTTATAAACACATATCATCTCATATTCATATTGTGAACAGTACCATATCACTCAATAATGCCATATATTTTATTCGTGATCGGACCCTTAATGATATTTGAATGTGATATTGAAAATATATGTGAAATGTATGATGTAGTGAAATTTAAATGTAATGATATATAAGACTCATAATCTGACCCTTAGTATCATGTTGTTTTCTGTAGTAATGAATGACAAATTTCATTATAACACTTTTATTTTTGATTACCTCAATATCAAAAATAGTTTTTAGATCATTGCACAATTAAATTGTTAAGTTTTTTTTAAAATTTTAGATTAAAAATTAAATAATCCCATTTAATTTGAAAATCAAGAAAGATAGTTGTAGACACCCATTTTTGGTACCCCTTTTTATTTCATTTTTAGGAAATTGCATGTTACATTTTTTTACATTTCATG